>CABHPQ010173153.1:7068-68161 GCA_902168405.1 Peromyscus aztecus | reverse complement strand
CTTTCAATATCGTTGAAAGGGGTTGTATTGAATTGTTAGGCAGTATAATAAAACACAATTTAAAAATATATTTTTATGTGTATTTGTGTGTGCCTGAGCATATGTAAGTGTACCACATGTGTACAGGTACCCACGGTGAATCCATATATATGTTTTTTTTTCTAGATTTTTTTCAGGGGTGGAATATAAACTTTCAAAGTATTCCCTAATGCTCCTTTGGATTTCTTTGCAATCTGTTGTAATGTCCTGTGATGGTTAATATTCCTGACTTGAGAGACTCTAGAATGGACTAGGAGACAAGTTTCAGTGCTTGTGAGGGACTATCTAGATTAGGTTCATTGAGATAGGGAGACTCACCTTAACTGTGGGTGATTCCATTCCATGAGTTAGACTTCCAGACTTAAGAAGGAACGAGCTCCGAGTGTGGGCTTTCTGACTATGGATGCAATGTGACCATTTGCTTGACAGACTGACTTCCACCTTCAACTACTAGTCTGCAGGTGTCTTTACCAGTGAAGTGCAATAGTGGGAGACAACAGATAGTGGGAACTTGGTTTCTAAATCTTTGTTGGTGAGTTCAGGCTACTTGTGTTTAAGATTATTATTGAGAGATACTTGCTAGCGTCTGCAATTGCGTTGGTTATTTTTCTGGATGGTTGGATTATCTTGTTTGGTTGGTCTGGCTCCTGGCCTGCTTCTCATGGCTGTTCTGCCTCTACTTCCCAAGTGCTGGGTTTACAGGCACGACCTACTTTTCTTTACTTTGTGTGCAGGTGTGTGAGGAGGTACATAGTGAGTGCATCTGTACACATGTGTATGCCAGAGGACGACCTCAGGTGCTGTTCCTCAGGAACACCACCCACCTCCTTTGAGACGGATCTCTCATTGTCCTGGACTTCACCAATTAGGCTAGATTGGCTGGCCAGATCCCCCTTCCTGTCTCAGTGCCAGGATTACAAGTATATACCATTGCTGCAGGGATTTTTGTTGTAGTTGTTGTTGTTGTTGGGTTTTGTTTTGTTTTTGTTTTGTTTTGTTTTTTTTGTGTTTTTTTTTTTTCTCGACACAAGGTTTCTCTGTAGCTTTGGAGCCTGTTCTGGAACTCCCCCTGTAGACCAGGCTGGCCTTGAACTCCCAGAGATCCACCTGCCTCTGCCTCTCAAGTGCTCGGCTTAAAGGCGTGTGCCACCACCGCCGGGCACGGCGGGGATTTTTATGAGGATTTGGGGAGTTCAGGTCCTCATGCATTTTACCCACAGAGCATCTCCCTAGCCCCCATATGTTGTTTTGAACTAGTGTCAAAGTCTTATTAAGGGTACAAAAAGTTAACTTTAAGGTTTCAGTTTGTGTAAACACTTGTGAGTATGTGCTGATCTAATCACTAACAGACTCTGAGGCGTCAGATAGATATTGCAATGGAAGAAAGAAATGGAGGTAGGAGTTAGATTAGAATTATATGCAGAGGAAAAAAGGAAGGCTGTTTTAAAAGGTTTCTCAAGTGCGATAGTCTGGGTTGGAATTATGTTCTCCTTTTTCTAGTATATTAAGCTTGACTTTTTATTGAAATATAATTGACATATGGGAGTGCACATGTTTTTCTAACCTGAACAGATCCATTTGCCCATCACCAGATCAGAAAGCAGAACATGGCATGCCTAGAGGGCCACCCATGCTCTGGTAAGTCTCTCTGCTACCGACCCAAGATCTCTCATGTGAGGACAGTAATGCCTACTCCCCGAGGTTGTCTTGAGAGCTAAATGACTATTGTCACGATTCTCCATGGACACTTAGGCCATATCTCTGTTTCCTTCATCTGGAGATAGCCTCAGGCTATGGAGCTCCTGGACTCAGTTCCACCTTCAGGTCTCCAACAGGCTGCATGTGAGAAGGACTTACACCTGCATGGACATGATGATGCTCAGACAAGTTACACATCTAGCCCAACATGAAATGTTCAAGACTTTATTAGCTGTGTGACACTGCATGTCTCCAAGGGACCCAGATGTTGTCATGGAACTCTGAACGGTAGAGGAACTGGGGACTGGAGCTCCATCTTTCAGGTTCATCACAGAGGATACCTCTAACTCCAGCCATGTTAGAGGCTTTTGGTGAAAGGGCTGGTCAACCCTGGCCTTGGTTCTGGGCTTTTGAGGCAAAGGATGATTCTGAGCTAGGAGGTGATCACATGCAGCCCCAAGCAAGACTCAGTGTTAGAAACTTCTCCCTTCTTCACTGGCTCTGTGAAGTAACCCTCTGCCTGGCTTGCTGGTTACATGGAACCCCCAGGGGTTGGGCCAAGTCCTGAGCCTCTTCACTCAGGCCATCCTCACCTGACTCAGCAGTCTGTAGTTTCTCTGCAAAAATGGTTTTCAGAGTTCCATCAGAGGACTGTCTGGCTCCCCCAAGAAGCTTAACTCTCACCTCACTGTATAACAATTCCCTCATGGCGGCTTTTATCTTGTGGTCCAATGGCCCTAACTCCTTGTGAAGCCAGGATCCGAACCATGTCTCTGGAACTCCAGCTGCTTGGGAACAGAGCTGAGGTGTTCAGGAAGGGAGGGAAAGCGGGGACCACTGATGAGTCCCTGGACTTCCAGGGGACACAGAGATGAGGCCAGAGGTGACAGGTGCCCCTCAGGCTGTTCCTGTTCTGAGGATGGTACCAGAGTTTTGTCCATTGCCACAGCCAAGTGACGCATCCTGGGGGAGAAACTCCTGGGCTTCTGAATATGTTTGTCCAAGTCACCATAGCTTAGGGTCTGGGAGAGAGGCAGAAGAGAAGGAGGTATACTGTGTATGGAGCCCTACCCCACCTCCAGGTCAGGCTAGATATTTCCTCATTTTGTGCATGAATGTGTGTGTATGAGTATTGTGTATATATGAGTGAGTATGAGTGTTTTTGTTTTGTTTTATTTGCTTGCTTGTTTGTCTGTTTGTTTTTTGGTTTTTCAAGGCAGGGTTTCTCTGTGCAGCTTTGTGCCTGTCCTAGATCTTACTCTAGACCAGGCTGGCCTCGAACTCACAGAGATCTGCCTAACTCTGCCTCCAGAGTGCTGGGATTAAAGGCATGCACCCCCCCCCCATGTGTGAATATTTTTGTGTGTGCAGTGCATAAGTACATAAGTACACAGAGGTCAATCTCAGGTGTTGTTTCTCATGAGATATCTGCCTTGTTTTTTGTGACAGGGTTTCTTACAGGACCTGGGGCTTGTCAACTATGCTTGACTGACTGGCCAGAGAACCCGAGGGATCTACTTGTCTATCTCCCCAGCCTTGGAATTACATGTATATACTACCACGCCCATCTTTTTACATGGGTGGTGGGGTTCGAACCCGGGTCCTCATACTTGCATGGCAAGCACTTTCCCAACTGAGCCATCTCCCCAGTCCCTGGTGGATACCGATCCATTTTGACCTCTGGGATGGAACCAGCAAGAGCTCTACCTGTCCTCCTCAGGGAGCTGGGGGAACCTCAGGTTCTTGTCCCCGTCTGAGCTGTGGGGTCTGTGATCACAGTCAGAACTCTACCAGCACCCTGTCCAGGCTGCCCCTTCGGGCAGTAAATCATAAACAGGGCAGCAGGAGATACAGCTTCTAATCCTGCCGCAGACACAGCGAGGTGCAGGGTGGGAGAAACTCGCAGCTGCTTTCAGGGAAACCCTGCGGATCCCCTCATCTCTCACCTGTGCAGAGGGCGGATGTCCCACCAGAAGCCTGGGCTCCGGACTCTGAGTCACTGAAGCTTCGGGAAACAAGGCCAGGTCACCGGAGGCAGGGGCACCCAGGATGTAGCTGGTGTGGCCCTGTGGCCGCTGAAGTAGCTGTAGGATGCGGCTGAGGTCTGAGGACATGCGGGACTCCAGTCTGCCAGAGAGAGCAGACGTGGTCAAAGTCAGGGCTCTGAGAGCAGCTCAAATCCCAAAGAAACCTCTCAATTTTGTGACCTGACCTCTTCCCACTGAGTGAAGTGGCAGCCACTGAAGTGATTTCCCAACTAGGGTCCACAGCCTTTGCCCAGATTCCCCTTAGCACATCCTTGTCTTTCAGGACATCAGGGACTAGGCATGGTTCATACCACATTCAGTCCTAATGATCCTTTGATGTAGGTATTCTAATTGTAGCCATTTTACAATATGGCAAACTGAGGCACCAAGCTATGAAGCTCAGAGTTTGCTCACCCTCTAGCTTGTGAGTTACATAATTTGAATCCAGGGCTGCCTTCCTTGCCTTCAAGCCCTCACTACACCATCCTCAAGAAACACCCCCTTTCCCAGGACCTCTGGAATTTGTTCTTGTACATGAATGTGTTGCTGCCCCTATCACACTTCCTTGGCATGTTCTAGGGTTTGCTGGAAGAAGCCATCCAAGGAATTATGCTTAGTGACATAGAATTAGAAACTTAGGCTAAATGTGTCTGCCATTCTAAAACCCAACCAGGCACCCAGCGATGCCCCAAGGATACCAGGAGGCGGCGCCCACACCCAGCCGGATCCTTTGCAGCTGCCCCACCCTAGCCAGTGAGGTTCTCACCTGTTCATCTGGGCCTGGAGCTGCTCTAACTTACAGCCTAGTTCCCGAGGCCAGCAATCCAGGTCCTGATGTGGGTTTGGAGGACTTGGGGGCATTTGCTGTAGCAATTCAGGCCAAAGCCCAGATGCGTCTGAGATGCTTAGGGAAGGGGCTGCACCTTCAAGAGGGAAGGGGACAACCTTTGCTCCATCTGATTCCACAGGCCTGTTCCTCCTCATCAGAGCCCAAGTGCTCCCCCTACTTGTCATGGGAATACACTAAGAGGAGAGGCTCTCCTTCCTTACCTGGGTGCCCTGAGCACAAGATCCTGTTCTTATGGAAGTCTGGCTTCCAGGACCCAACTGGGTGTATCCCTGGGAGGGGTTGGGGGGCGTGGCTCAGCTTAAATGGAGTGGTCAGGGTGGGGATTTCCAGCCCTGGTCTCATTGCTCATAGAGCTGCAGCCTGGGGAAGGGTGGGGAACTCCCGGCACCTTGATATAGAACCTCAGGCACACGGCTAGTACCCAGCCCCGAAAGCATCACCCAGGACCAGTGAGCTCTCCATCTCTGACTCACAGGACATGGGCCAGCAGGGCTGGGAAGAGGGATAATGGCTTCTATCCCTTTGCTCAAGGAAGAATCTTTCCCCACCACTGAGTGGCCGAGAAACCAAGGAGAGGCAGACTAGAGGGGATATACTAGGAGGGGCTGGAGGCTGGGCAAGGCCCTGGGCAGGGCCTGTCTGGACTCACCTGACTGACTGTCATTGATGTCATGGAGGAAGAAGCCTTGGGAATCTTGGTTGCCTGGGGCTTCTTGGGGTGATGACTGGAGACCCCCATCTGCCTTGTAGGGAACAAGAACAACAAGTAACAGGGACAAAGCTGGGACAGGGTCTCGTTCTTCGTTCCTCTCTGTCCTTAGTTCTGGCCCTTGTTAGAGCTAGATGAAAAAGTAGAGACAGGTGTCTGTGCTCACCACGGGAGCTCTAGGCAGCTTCCTGCAGGCTCTCTCCTAAGAGGGCCTCTGGTAAGGAAACAAGTTTGGAGATGATGACCTCACACCAGGTGACCAAGTAGAGTCCCCTGGAAAAGTCTTTGGAGAAGGTTCTGTGAATGGCAAGACCTGAGGGTAGACAGCAGAAAGGCTCCTCCCCCACTGCCTCCTCTCCAGTGTCCCAGCACCTCACACCTCAGCATGGGCCAGTGAGTACTGTCTTTTGGTGAAGACTGGGTCTGGAACCCCCAGTCTAATGGTATCCATGGTAGCATTTCTGACTTTCCCCTTTCAGGCACCATGAGACTTGAGGGCATCTGGAGGTTACAGTTGACTCAGGGCAGCTAAGACCATGGAGACTACATCCCTTCTGCCCTAGTGTTCAGCCACTGGACACAAAGGCCACCAGATGGCTCCCAATAGCTAGGCCAATCAAGCAGGATACTTATTGGAAGGCTCCTGTCCAGTTCAAGAAGAGAACAGAGTCACAGAGGGAACCACAGGGAAGGAACAGCCACATAAGAAAATCCACCTTAGCACCACACTCTAGAGCAGCGCTTCTCAACCTTCCTAACCCTGCGACCCTTTAATTCAGTTGCTTATGTTGTGGTGACCCCAACCATAAAATTATTTTTGCTACTACTTCATAACTGTACTTTTGCTAGTGATATGAATCATAATATAAATATCTGTGTTTTCTTATGGTCTTAGGTGACCCCTGTGAAAGGGTCATTTGGTTCCCAAAGGGGTCACAACCCACAGGTTGAGAACTGCTGCTCTAGAAGCTGTATAGCAGGCCTAAGTCATGAGAGCCCTTCTCCTGAGGCTGGGGGATGGTGGTCAAGAGATAATGGAGGTGCCAAGGCTCAGTGTACCCCTACCAGGCAGTTCTCCCCCTCGTTCTTACTAGTTGATTTCAGACTCCTCCTGCAGGAAGTCTCCTCTGCATTTCCATTGAGTGTGCAGGGCTCACCCTCCTTGGCAAACTGGATGTGCTGGCTAGTTTTACATCAGCTTGGCACAAACTAGAGTCATTTGGGAAAAGGGACCCCAACTGAGGAAATGACCCCCACCAAAGTGGCCTGTGGGCAAGCCAATGGTTCGTTGTCCTGGTTGATGTGTGAGAGCCCAGCGCTCTGTGGGCAGTGCCACCCCTGGGCTGGTGGTCCTGGGTGCCATATGAAAGCAGACTGAGAAAGTCATGGGAGAAAGCCAGTAAGCAGCATTCCCCCAGTGCCTCTGCGTCAGCTCCTGATTCTAGGTTCCTGCCTCGACTCTCTTGGATGATGGACTACAAAGTGGAAGATGAAATGAACCCTTTCCTCCCCAACTGGATTGTGGTCATGGCATTTTATCACAGCAATACTAATCCTAAGATACCCCAGAAATTGGAATTCTCTTGCATACCCTTGTGGCTTCTTTGGCTTTTTAAATGAGTGTCACTTTATTTCTCTTGGATTGCTGAATGATAAGCTTAAAAGACGGCTGTATCACCATGCCTGGCACCATGAGCCCTCTGGATGTCAGGTCCCATTTTTTTTTTTTTAGGTTAGTGCCGTGTGATGGGAAAGCCTGGGTTTCAAAGCCAGACAACTTGAATTCATATTTTTGGCTCTTCCATTTATTAGCCACACAGCACTGGCCAATCAACTTACCCTCTCTGATCCTCAGTTTATTCATTTAGATAACGGAGATAAGAACATCCACATGCAAGGACAAGACTAAATAAAACAACGTAAAAGAAGCCCAGTACTTAGCTCACAATAGCTGCTCATTAAATTGAAGCTATCACCAAAGTTAGTGCTATGTTGGCCATAGTAGGTACAGAAGCGTCCCAGCAAAGGATGTAGGAGGAGTTGAAGGGAAGGGACAGTGGTCACATGAGTCCCTTAGGCCAGCAGGCCAACTCCTTAGCAGGCTGGCTGGGTGCCATCCACAATCAGTTCTCTGTGAACCTCCACCACCCTGGCCCACAGGCCCAGACTCACGTCCCGAAGATTGAAGGTGACCTCCAGCTTATTCCAGAAGGTGTCTGCAAAGGCAGGGTACATGTCCAGCACCTCCAGCAGGTCTGCTCGATGGATCTTGTGCAGGTCACAGTAGGTCAGGGCACGCACATCCGCACTAGATTTGCCTGGCCTGGCATGGAGACTAACAGGCTCCCCAAAGATGTCATTCTTCCCTGCCAGCCAGAAGGATGGTGGTCCCTCCAGGGTCTGGCTCCCTTATGAAGACCTTCTCTCAGGGCCCCTTGACTGTGATCTTCCTACCTCCCACCTCAGAGATCCCACAGAGCTGGGGCCTGGTGCTGAGGGGGTCTGAGGACAGAGCTGCATGGGCTGGGCTGGCTTTGATGGCGAGGAGGATGAGGAGGGCCTTCACCAGTCCTCAGTTGCCTCAGATTCTCTCGGAGTGCTCTTGCCCTGAGAATATGGGTTCTCGTTTTGTTTCTTACCCTCAGAACCACCTTCCACCAGAATGTCCTTTCATTTTGTTTATACTCTTTAGCACAGTTCCCATTCTGGCCCAGGGTACAGGAAACAGTCAATGACACTAGAGGTTCCTTGCTCAGTTCCCTTTTGCTCCCTTGAGCCACTGACACTAGGGAGCAGACAACGGAGGACCTAAGGATGGAAGCTTCCAGCTCCCGGGGCAGGACCTGGAGCTTCTGTTTTTGTCCTCTTACTCTCCATTGTACAAGCAGGGCACCAGCATGGCCCTGGCAGGGCAACCCTGGGAAGCCATCTCCCATCCGCACTAGAGTGTCTTCTACCTTTAAATGGGCATAACGATGTCACCTACTCCACTGCTCTGTTTGCAGGGGCAGTGGTGGCCGTGTTTGAGAAAGTATCCCTCAGCGCAAGAGGCCCTAGGCTAGGTCAATCCAAGGCACAAGGAGAGATGGAGGTCACAGGGTGGATATAGGGTAGATAGTCAAGGTATGTGACGCAGCACTAGGTCCTTTCAGAGCCAAGGAGCTATGCTGGCAATGGGTTATACACATGAGAAAGAGACTCTCCTATTAGGAACCCTGCAAATCCCTAAAAGGCAGGCACTTATGTTGCCAAGGTTACAGAATTATCTGTCTTAGAACTGGATGCAACCAAGAGCTCTGGACCATGAAAGAGGGAGGGGCTCATACTGCCTACCGTTGTTAGGACGAGGGGACAGGGGCTTTCAGAAGGGGTACAGTTCCAAGAGAATCGGGGGCTAGGCCCCCAGAAGGAAGGGAATTTGGGCATAAGAAACAGAATGTGGTCATCCCTGAATAGTCAAGGCTGAGGGACGAGAGACCAGAGTCACAAGTGCCATGGACCATGGTTTCTTTGACTCCTACTGCCCCCAGCAAAGCCCAGCCTCCTCAGCCTTGTGGCTGTACAAGGGACACTAATAGTTTAGCATAGACAGAGGGATAGACGGAGGCCAGGCGAAGAGAACAGGATGGGAGGGAGGGGACTGGGGCTGAGAGAACGAAGGGACTTGCCAGGGTCACATATGGAACCCTGAATCTTGATATCTATCTGGGCAGTGTAATACCAACCCTCATTTTTTAACACATGAAAAATTGTGATCTAATGTCTATTTCTACTCGGGACAAGATGAGAGGATTTCTTGTCTCTCACTGAAACTCAAATTGGTCCAGCTTCTTAATTATTAATATTCATTATCCCTCCCATGCAGGTGACATTCGTAACATGGCTTGGATGAAAGGAAAGGACTCAGGGGAGTCCACGCTGTAGGCCAGCCTGGAGAATGCCTGGGTCTGCCTGACAGGCACAGGGTGGGCTCTGAAGACAAAATGGCAGCGTGAACAGAGGCACTGGAGTCACAGGGTGATGAGATTAGTAGTCTAGCTGCAGCATGGAGTCCCAGGGTAGGGAGCCTGGACTCACAGAGTGACTTGACTGGGTGGAACCGGGTTTACATTTGTCCACAGGCCATAGGGACTTATCAAAGGGTTCTGAGTGGGAGAGGAATCCGTGCAGATGTGTGTCGGTTGACTTTCAGAAAGCAAAAGAACTAAGGATGTACCTAACATAAGGCCTCAGGACGGAGCTCCTCACACCTGCCCAGGAGGACCAGACCCAGTGGAGGCTGCTGTAGAAAGCAGATCTATAGCAAGGGAAACTGGATGGGGGTAGAGGACCAGAAACTGTCAGGATATTCCTGCAGGTTTTAGCTTTAGCCCAGACAATGGAAGGGCAGGGGACACTGAAGAGGCTGCCTTTGAGAGAAAGTAATGGTGTCAAGTTGGGATCTATTGCACGTGGTCTGGCTTTTTAAAATTTTATTTATTTTATTATTTTGGACAGGGTCTCTTAGAGCCTAGACTAGCTTTGAGCATGTATCACCATGCCTGATTAATGTAGTGCTGGAGATCAAACCCAGGCCTTCATACATGCTAGGCAGGCTCTCTGCTAGCTGAGCCACATCCCCAGCCGTCCACCTGTTTTGCTCTAAGGAGACATTGGGGCTGGGGCACAGCTCTGAGGAGTCTTGTGGCTCAGGCTGTGAGAGCAAGGGGCTGGCCCAGGCGAGGCTGTGGACAGGGGCTGGCCCAGGTGAGGCTGTGGACAGGGGCTGGCCCAGGTGAGGCTGTACACAAGGGGCTAGCCCAGGCGAGGCTGTGGACAGGGGCTGGCCCAGGCAAGGCTGTGGACAGGGGCTGGCCCAGGTGAGGCTGTGGACAAGGGGCTGGCCCAGGTGAGGCTGTGCAGTGAGGTGAGAGCCGAGTTCCAGCCCTGGGTGACCAGCCACTGAGGGCAGGGTGATGGACAAGGGTGGCCAGAGGGGGCTGGAAGAGAACCAGGCCATGGAGACCAAGCTGAAGTCAGAGACTGGAGCCAAGGACAAGGATGATGCAAATAGAGGACCCTGAGGTACTTAAAGTCAACAGACTTGCCCAAGGTCACATGGCAGGCAAAGGGCTGTATTAAGGATTCTTTAAGCTAGATATAAAACTCTCTGGGGCCAGCAAGATGGCTCAGTAAATTAAAGGGCTTGTGGGCAAGCCTGACAACCTAAGTTTGAGTGCCAGAACCCACATGGTAGAAGAAGCAGAAAAGGCCAACTTGTTCTGTGACCTCCACCTGCTGCTGTGTTTCTGCCCACCGAACAAAACAAAACAAAAAAACCTTTAAGGGCTGGAGAGATGGCTCAGCCGATGGCTGCTCTTCCAGAGGACTTGGGTTCAAGTCCCAGCACCCGCAAGGCAGCTCACAACTGTCTGTAACTCCAGTTCCAGGGGATTTGATACCTTCACACAGACATATATGCAGCAAAACTCCAATGTACATAAAATACAAATAAATAAATCTTTAAAAAACAACACAACCTTTAAAAACCTCTCTGCTACTCATGATGTTGTCCTGGCCCATGGTTGGTCAGTAAAAGGTACTCATTAGGAAAAAGGCGGTCTGGGTTGGGCCTCTCCAGCCTCAATGCCCAGGTCAACCCCCACGACCCACCTAGAATGGCCACGACCACGTCATCGCGCAGGATCTCGATGGAGCCTCGAGAGATGAAGTAGAGCGTGGAGAGCACGTCGCCCAGGTGCACCAGTGTGTCCCCAGGCGGCGCGTGCGTGGTCTTGAACTTGACCGCGAGAGCGCGCAGGCACCCCTTGCTGGCGCCGTGGAAGGCGGGGCAGTGCTGCAGCAGCGCACGGTGCAGGTGCAGGCAGATGTCGGCCTGCAGGCACTCGGGGAAGCCCTTCAGCACCTGTGGGTGGGGGGCGTGGCGAGTCCCTCGGAGCGCAGCTGGGGCTGTGGGTGTGGTGTGGGGAGTGGGGGTGGGGAGCAGCCTGCACCAGGCTCACAGCCGGTGGCCCACCCACTCCCCATGAGGGCCGCAGGGCTCACCGCATTCATGTCGATGCCGTTTGTGTAGGACCAGGCGTGCTGGAAATACTCTTCCAGGCGCTGCCGCAGCGGGTTGGGGATCTGGTGGAAGCGAATGAACTCCTTGACACGCAGCATCTGCGTGTGGTAGCGCGCAGTGCCCGAGTACAGGCGCTGGATGATGGCCGACACGTTGCCGAAGATGCTGGCGTACATAAGGGCTGGGGGCGGGGCGAGATGTGAGTGAGGGGCTCTGGAGCCGCTCCTGCATTCCCAGTCCCTGCAGGACCCCGGGAAAGGCCCCCTGTGTCCATGGTGACGGCAGAAGCGCCACCACGGACAGCAGTAATGCACACAAGGGACAAAGACCCCGGGGCTACCTGCCCTTCTCCCCCGACTTTGTGCCGTCTGGCCTCTTCCGGGCTCAGAGGTCAGACTTCTTCAAAGAAAGAACTAGGGAAAATTATTTTTTCCCCCAACCTCAGATTTGTTTTCTCCTTCGAGCTGCAAAAACATAATACCTAGAAAACTCTTGGCCTCCACTTTTCACCTTTCCCCGCTTTCCATTTCCTTGTTTTGTTTTTCTAAATACTTTGAACACGGCAACCTAATGTGTGAATTTCCACACCACCTCTAGAGTTCTTAAATCAGGTGTTTTGGGAGGCAGGCTCTGTGCCAAGACTGTGAGCACCCAGCTTCCCAGCAGACCCCTGGGCAGGCTCTGGGGCTAGAGACTTCCTAGCTATGGGTCTCCCACAAAGTCAAGACCTTTGGCTTCTCCTCTGGAAACTGAGTGCTTGGGAGGACCAGCTTCATGGCACACAGCCTGTGCCAAGAGCCTAGGTTAGTTCTCAACTGTCACCACCCACATTTTTAAAAATAATTTTTAAACAAGGGCTCCATGTTTTATTTTACAGTGTGCCCTGCCAATGACTTGGTCTAGAGCAGTGTCTAAACAGCTGCTAAAATCTCTATATGAGTGGTACACACATATACACAGATCTACATGCTGCACACAAGGGGTAGTACCCTGCACAGG
The DNA here is from genome assembly GCA_902168405.1 of Peromyscus aztecus. NCBI lineage: Eukaryota > Metazoa > Chordata > Mammalia > Rodentia > Cricetidae > Peromyscus > Peromyscus aztecus. The sequence goes on along the minus strand of CABHPQ010173153.1, from coordinate 55,775 downwards.
ACAAGGTCACACTCACAGCCAATGAGCATGACGCAGATAGAGAAGACCTTCTCAGAGTTGGTGTTGGGTGACACATTGCCGAAGCCCACACTGGTGAGGCTGCTGAAGGTGAAGTAGAGGGCCGTGACGTATTTGTCCTGTACAGAGGGTCCTGAGGCTGGGTCACTGCCGTTATAGTGCTTGCCGAGCTGTGCACCCAAGCTGTCCAGCCAGCCAATCTTGGGCTCCAAGTAGGGTCGTTCCACATTGCCGATGGCGTACCAGATGCAGGCCAGCCAGTGCGCGATGAGCGCAAAGGTACACATGAGCAAGAAAAGTACAGCGGCCCCATACTCCGAGTATCGGTCCAGCTTCCGAGCCACACGCACCAGGCGCAGAAGGCGCGCGGTCTTCAGTAACCCGATCAAGGTAGTGGTCTGAGGGCAGGGAAAGGTGGAGAAAGTCAGGGAGAGGTGTATTCAAGGCTTACATCTGTTCTTTTGCCTCTGTTATCACATAGTCATGCTACAAATACTCAGGAAAGTGCCAGGCACTGGGCAGTAGAAAGTAAGCTAAGAACCTTAAGGCGTTCTCAGCCAAAGTATAGAACAGCATTCAGGCTGCTAGGAGAGAAATTCAATGGGAGCAAAGGAAAGGTCAAGTCTTCAGGAACAGGTCAAGGGAGACTCATAGAGATGATGCAGGAGTGCATCATGGGAATGAAGCTAGTTCTCCAGGCAGACAGGAGGGAGGAGGGAGGAGGGAGGAGGGAGGAGGAAGGAGGGAGGGGGGAGGGCAACGGTACAGGGCCACAAAGGCGTGGAGGTATGAAGTGGTATGGCCCATATGGGAAACCAAGTATAACCCTGCACCTGAAACTCGGAGCAGGAGATGACAGGATGGTGAGAAAGGAGTCTGGGAAGGTGTGTGTGGCCACTTCATTGGGTCTGAGGATCCAGGAAGATCTTGGTTTTAACTCCAAAGGTATTGGGAGCCATAGAAGGTTCTGAGGGAGGTGTGGCAGGGTTGGCTGAGAGATCTGAGACTTGCCCTGGCTGCTGTGTAGAGGGGACAAAGCCTGGGGAAAGGGTAGGGATGAAGACTACTCAGTGTAGGCAGGGGCAGTGGGGTGGGGAAAGAAAGGGGGGGGACTTAGGGATGGTTCAAGGGGGGGGGGAGGTTGGGAGGTAGGATATACTTGATATCCCCTATTGGATAGTCAGGGGTGATTGGAGAATGATTGGAACTCAGAAGGCAGAATGGCATGAAAATGTTCTCCATGTTACCCGCAGGAAGCAGAGTGGTCATAGAGAAGGGCTGAGGCAAGAAGGGCTGAAGGGATCCACAGGGATGCAGCCTGTGTACCCCTTCCTAACTCTATGGCGAGAATGGCTCACAAGGTAGCATAAGGAGTAGGACTGTAGTGTGTCCATCCCACAGAGAGCAGAGTTCTAGACCAACTGGCAGCCTAATCCTCTAATCGGGCTTGCTAAGAGAGAGGGGCAGAGGGATGGTCCCTAGGTCTGGAGGCAAAGCTTGCCTTTCTCTGGGGCTGGGAGATGGCGGATGTCTGAGCCCCCTCTGTTTCCATCTGCTGCCTGCATCAGTGATGTGCCCCACAGCTGTGAGGCAGGGAGGGGTCAGCGCGGCTGCTGGCATGGATCAGGTGTGCTCACCTCATCGGAGCCAGTGCGGAAGATAAGCAGGTCAAAAGGGATGGCAGCCACCATGTCAATGAGGAACCAGCCCTTGAAGTAGTGGACGGCGATCCGTCGGGGGTGGCTGACCACCTCATCATTGCTGTTGACGTAAGTGGTCCGGAAGTTGATGACAATGTCCACAACGAACATGATGTCCACAATGAGGTCCACCACGGTGAGTGGGCTGCAGGTGTAGCCACAGGTACCACGCTGTGATTCGTCCTGGTTGCTGAGCAGAAAGGCGGCGGAGTAGGGTGTGAAGACTGCTGTGTAGATGACCAGAAGCAAGATAAGCCAGTCCCACACGGCCTTGAAGGGGCTGTAGTGTAGGATGGTGCCTCGGTGAATGCGCGGGACCTGCAGCTTATACTCCGGCAGCACATCCGCGCCCAGGGACAGGACCTGGGACGGAAGCCGTGGGTGGTCAGTGGGGACAGCCAGCACTAAGAAGTCAGGTCTATGGGGAAGGTCCGGGAGGGGGGAGAAAGCTGTGGGTAAGTCACAAAGGTCATGAAAGCCAGGGTGACAAAGGATGGGCACACAAAGGAGCAGGTTCCTAAAGGGACAGGTGTGTCAGGAGGAAGTTGGATAGAGGAGGAGAACACAGTTCTGCCACATGGTTGACCCCAGGAAGCTCACAAGCTTTCTCAGAAATGGCCCCTCTTGGGGTGAGCAGGGTCAGACCTAGTGCTATCTTGGTTATGTCCCAAGGAAGAGCCTAGATTGAGATTGTTTGGTAGACTATTTGCCTTCAACAGGCTTTGGAGGCCTACTGGTTCTGTTTGTTTGTTTGTTTTAGTGCTAAAGATTAAACCCAGGACCTTATTACACCTGGAAGACAAGTGTTCTACCACTGAGCTAACTTCCCAACCCAAGTTTGGGGTTCTGGATGGGAACAAGTCACTTCCAGATGAGTCTTCACTCCTGAGGGCCAATGAGGGTCCTCCCTGGGCCAAGTCTCAGAGCATCCCATGGAAAGAGCCAAATTTGGCTTGGAGTTCAGCCAGTCTGGACACTCATCAGGCCCTGGGCTCCACGGAGCTCCATCTGTATCACTCAGGAGTCATTACAATCTGTACGGTGCTTCCTTTCACTCTTGTTCCCTTGCCTCCAAAACTATAACAATGGACAGTTGCTAAGACAGAAGTAAACATTCCCCAGGCTCCTCCCAGCTGCCTAGCGTGAAACAAGGCATCTGGGGTATTAGGAAGGGCATATGTTTTGAAGCCAGACACCCCATGCTAAATTCCAGGGCTGCTATTTGTTTCATCTGTGCCTAAGGGCAAGCCTTGTAAACTGTGACACCCCTGTTCCCCCGTGTGTAAGACAGGCAGCCAACTGCATAGGGTTGTGATTAAACAAGATGTACCTGCTTGCTTCTAGGTCATCCCTACTCCGTCATCCTACTCTGACACTGTTCCAAAGGGCTGGGATTGATGAGGGTTTGACCACTGACTCCTCCATCATCAGTTAGTTCTGTTCTAAGGAAATCAGCTATGCAAGACTTTGTTTGATCTTGCAGACAAGATCATTAGTAGATGGAATCACAGGGAGAAAGAAATCGATCTAAGGACTGATTTCCACTCAAGTGGTCCTGATCTGGCGTCCAGATGCCGCAGTGGGAGCCACAATGTTCGGTTGTGTCCAGCTTTTAGCCTTTGCCCACCATTTTCTTTCCCAGGAACCCACTTGGAATCCCACATGGGCTTGGACCTTCTCTTTTCATTTTTTTGTCTACCCCCTTATGTAGCCCTAGTTCCACAGTTACTCAGCTCAGTAGCCTGTGTCTTTTCACCTAGCTAGCTCTGGGTCCATGTGAACTTTCAACCAAGACCCACCAAAGCATCCATCCACGGCAGCTGGAACTCTGATGCAAGGTGACAGGTCATGTTGCCACACCCTGGGATGTCAGAACTCTCCTCTCTGCCAGGCCTTTCTTAGTCCTGTCTGTGAGGCCAAATGGTCTCCTCCATACCTGGGTTCTGGCAGTGGCTGAGCTTCAGATGAGGAGGGGCAGGAAAAGGATTGTCCCTCTTTAGTCCCTTGCTCATCCGTGCCTAGCTCTTCTCTATGGCTTGACAAAGCTCATTCTGTCTCCTGAGTTGGCACTACTTAATGTCACTGGGTCCCCAGAGACCATTGGCCTAACTCTTTCCTGCATACGATAGCTCTGGGGCCCAAAGGTAGGGATGTCCTTTGTCCAAGGTCACATAGTGAGTCAGTGCCAGGATCCTGGTTACTTGAGTCTCCAGCAGGGCTCTATTCATTCCCTCTGGAAGAATCAGGCCAACAAGCCCCCTGAGAAGGGACTGTGGGGTCAGCTGAAACAGAGGATCCAGGAAGGGACATTTGCCTTGGGTCGAGCAAATAGAAGCTGCGCAGGAGGGGCATTTAGGGATGGATCCCCAGGATGTTGTTCAAGGTTAGCTAGAGGTACCAGCACAGTTCCACCTCTGCAGGCATTCTGTACACACATTGAGGGGGGAAATGGCCATCATCCCACAGGCAAAGGGGCGGAGCGGGGGCTGGGACAGGGCTCATACCAGCCTTCCTTCCTCACTTTTTTTTTTTTTGGTTTTTCGAGACAGGGTTTCTCTGTGTAGTTTTGGTGCCTGTCCTAGAACTCACTCTGTAGACCAGGCTGGCCTTGAACTCACAGAGATCCTCCTGGCTCTGCCTCCCGAGCGCTGGGATTAAAGGCGTGCACCACCACAGCCGGGTTCTTTCTTTCTTTTTCTTTGTATGGTCTTGACCTTGTACCACTCCTTCCTTGTGATGGCAGAGCCTTAGGCAGGCCCTGTGGTGGCCCGTGTGCTCTCTCCTCCAACATTCCTGGCATCTCTAGGCCTAGAAGGTACTCACAGGCCTTGCTAACCTCAGCCTCTGCTGGTTTCAGGAGCTGGGACTCAGGGTTGTGGTCTCAGGGCAGGCCTTCGTGTCTGAAGAATCAGACTCAAACTGTACAGGAGGAGGCTGAGACCTCAGACCAAGATGTGAGGGGGGTTGACAAAGTCACATCTCTCTCTGCTTAGTCATGGCAGAGACTCAGAAGAACTGAGGTCCAAGGCCTTGGAAGGGAGGGACCCGGAGGTCTGACACAGCCCACCACCCCTGCCCTGTAGACCCATACCTGGGTGACCTTTTCAGTGACATTCTGTGTCCGCTCCACCACCTTGTGGGGAGCGATGATCTCAATCTCCGTGGTGGAGCCCGAGCGGTGCTTCTCCAGGTTGAATTCCACGAAGTTGAGTGTAAACTGTGGGATCTGGCTGACGGTTCTGTACTTGCCCCTGCCTGGGCCAGGCCCCTGTCCACTCGGCCTGCTGTGAGAGCCCTCTGAAATCAGGGTCAGGGTCAGAGCAGCTAGGGCTGGGGTGGTGGCCTTGACTCTCTCTCACCACTGTTGTCCCCTGATAATACTCACCAGAGCCCAGGAAGCTATGTGACAACAGGCGCTGGGTCAGGCTCCGGCTGCTGCTCTTGGCCAGGAGCTGGGCCAGGTCCTCAAAATTGAGGATAAACATGATGACAGTCCCATCTTCATTCTTCACGGGTACCACATCCACCAGGCAGCGGAAACTGGAGGCTGCAAACCCCATTATTGGGGATACGGTTGGTCACTAAGGAGGCCCTTCCTGCAGTGGCCTGCCTAAGGAAGGGCCTGAGTGAAGGTCATGTGAAGGATATCCACTAGAAAGAAGAGGCCTGGACAGTGACCAGAGCTATTTGGAAGAGGATGGGTGAGGCTGTCCAGCAGGTGCCTCCCTCCTTTCCCAGGGCAGAGCTGCTCATTAGGAGATAATATGGCATCAGGTCCAGTTCATGCTCAGCCCTCAGCTCAGGGCTTAGCCCGGAGGTTTGCTTCTGTGGTAATTAAAATTGAGCAGATGGGGGGGGATTAAGGGGGGGGGGGAGTGAGGGAGGGCATGTCATGCTCCTCCTGTAGCTCTGGATGGCCCTGGGCTCAGCTCCCATATAGCCATCCCACAAAGATGCCTGCTTCCCTGATGCTGGAAGGAACTTGCTAGGAACACATCAAGTGCTGGGCATGGAGCCAATTGGCACATTAGGCCGTAGGAGGTCCTGGTAGAGGCGAATGAGAGCTCTGAGAAACTGATTTGTCGGAGCTGGCAGGAGACATGGGGTGAGGACCCCTAGTCTCTTAGCAGATAAGAGGTTGGGAAAAAAGGAAAGGGTCTCAGCTTTGAGGATAGAGCTAGAATGACGCCCCCAGGCAGAGGCTGGGACCAGGGAGTAGACAGGGTAGTGACCTGGGGGGCTAAAGAGGGAGGGAGAAGGCACTGTGGAAACAGAACATAGTAGAGACCCAGATCCAGCTGTTGGCATCATATGCCTCTGGCCACACTATCCTCTCCTTGCTCTAGAGTCTCACCAGTGACTCATTGGCAGGTGGATCAATACGAGTTAAAATGCTGCCTGTCTCAGAGTCCAGCCTGGGACTGGACACCCCTTACATGTACTGTATATATTAGGTGTCAGTTCCAAAAAGGAGGCTTCCCGGGGACAGCAGGCTCAGGTGACCATGCAAATCAGAAAGCCAAGCTGCTTTTGCAGAGGGCAGGTTTGGGTCTGTGTCACCTGGGCCAGGGACTGTTGATTAACTGGAGAAAGCAAGCTTGAGTGAATGTGAGGGGACAATGGGTGCAAGTTATCTAGTAGGAACACTGCTGCTGTGAGGACCACTGGACCCACTCTTCATCAGACTCCTTACTGAGCACCCACTTTTGAACCTGGGGTGCAGCTGTGCCTCCCCATTCCTCCCTCCCACTTTTCCTCCAGGGAGCAAGGAATCTCCCGGATCAGATTCCTGGACTCCTAGGCACCAGGCAGCCATCTGCCAGCTGCTCCCTGGGCCCAGGGGAGACATCCACACCAGAGACACTGCCTGCCTGTTGAGCCATTCCTGGGCTCATAGTGCTACAGTGACTCTGGTCAGCGTGGGGCATGGTGATGTTCCTGTCCCTAAGGCCATACTATACTTCCAGTCTCTCTGGCACTGGGGAAATCAGCCTAGTAACCAAGTGGGGAAGGGGCAGCACTGGGTGGAAGTGCAGGTGCACAAGACTTTCTTTGCTTCTGGGCATTCCCAGGGCTATCTTCACCTGGTTGTACCCCACTGATGCAGAGTCTTTAAATGGACCCTTGTACCAGTAAGAACTGGGAAGTGGGTAGGGTCCTTGTGTGGCTTTCCATGTTCCACCCACCATGACGGCTCCTTTGGTAGTAGATGGGAGGCTAGGAAGACTGGGAAAAAGTCAGGGCACTTTCTCTACCTACAACCTGATCTGGCTATTATACCTGTAGTTCAGAGCCCACGAGTAACTGGGTGAGTGGGAGAGCGAGTGAATTGTCCTTGTTTGTGCTCAGGAATGGCAGTGTTCCAGCGTCCTTGCTCTGTCCCTGGAGGAAGAGCCAGTCTCTGCCTGTCTCTTCCTTCCAAGACTTCTGTCAGCACATACTTCTCTGACCAAGATCAGTGAGTCTGTCTGGCCCCTAGGACACCCCACTTCCGCTCTGGCTTCACCCCCTGGCTATGTTTATCTTGTTTCTCATAACTCATATCCCTCCCCCTCCCCATCCTGACCCTCACCCCCTGTTCAACATAGCCTCCTTGTTGTCTTTTACATTTCGGGGTTCTGAGTTTGAAACCCAGAACCTCATGCATGCAAGACCAACGCTTTCCCACCAAGTCACACCCTTGCCCTGCCCCAATCTCTTTATGTGCACCTGCCTAGTACTGGGCTGAGAGCCCTTTGGGGCTGATGCTGTGAGCTGATGCTACCAGGAGGGTGGCTGCATCATCCTGGCTTTCCCATTTTGGCATTTGTGGGTGAGCATGTGGAAGACACAGGGGGAGAGTGAGGATATCCCCTGACCTCACCCTTGCCCTATCCTCCTTATTAGGAGCTATAGACTAGAAAAATTCCAGGTCTCCTCTAGTCTAGTTTGGGGACTAGGGACTCTAGTTTGGGTCCATGAGAGCATAGATAGGACTTGGTGAAGGTACGCAGAGCTAGACCCTCTGACAGATGTCCATTAGGGCAGGTGAAGGTACACAGAGCTAGACCCTTTGACAGATGTCCATTAGGGCAGATGCAGGGTTAGGGACCTGAGTACTGCCTGTGCCTCCCGCTGGACAATTATTGGATCTAGCTATGCCAAAGCCTTCCTTCCTCAGCTGTTAGGATTTCTCTTTCCTGACAGGGAAATGGAGGAAAGGCTCTGGTTTCTAGGGTTCTCTGACAGGGTCATTTTTATCAAGTACCCTGACCCGTGAGCTGGCTATGCAGACACACAACTGTAGCTTGGTGGATACAGACTGTGACTTGGGTTTTCAGTAGATTACCCTTCTAAAGGGAAAGAGGAAGCTGGGCATGGTGGTGCATGCCTTTGATACCAGCACTTGGGAGGCAGAGGCAGGTGGATCTCTCAGTGTGAGGTCAGTTTGGGCTACAGAGTGAGTTCAAGGACAGCCAGGGTCACACAGAAAAACCTTGTCTCAAAAAAAAAAGTGGGGGGAATCATAAGTAAACCAGCTAGAGATGTGTTCAGGACCCCTTCCCACCTTCCTGCTGTCAGGGGTTGGGGCTGGGAGAAAGAGAAGAAGTCACCATTAGGATGCCTTTCAGCAGGATTGTGTAATGCATATGAATATGACTTTTTAAAAAAGAGCCACATGGTCAGAGTGGACTGTTAATGTGATCGAACATAAATTATCTGGGCACCACAAGGCAATGCAGGCTCTTTTTGGTTTCAAGCCAATTAAGGATGGTCCAGGTGGTCAAAGGCTTAGATAACAAGGCAAGGAAGGCCTGAGGGGAAATGGGGAAGGCTGGAGCATTAGATACATGGGTAATTTTCTCTTTTTTACCCAGAGCCAATCTCCAAGACTAAAGTACCTTGACAGACATCTGAAGACCTGAATCTTGATCTCAGGGGCCAAGTCTTGGCTTTTAACTCCGATCTTTTTCCAGATACCTACAGGGTCTGAAAGCCCTGACCTCCCTTCCCCCAGGAGTCTATGATTGTCCTGCACTCTCTGGGGTACAGGTAGAGCACTGGGGTCAAGGAAAGAAACAGAATGGACCTACCCTCTTGCCACCTCTGCCTCCTGAAGTCCCATCCTGTTCCTCTGGGACCCTTCTCACTCCTCTGACTGTCACCTCTTCCTTGCAATGATGTGAAGAGGTGAAGTCACAGCTTTTAAAAATATTCTGACTTTGTTAACCCTATGAGTACAGCCCCCTTAAGCCAGATTCTTCACAATCTCCTGCTGTTTTCTGCCTCTATGGAAGCACTTCCCACCTGCTACCCACTTGGCTATTGGCAAAAAGGGACAGCCAGGGGGTGGCCAGGATCTGAGAAGCCCATAAACACACACGCACACGCACATGCACACGCACATGCACACACACGTTCCATGAATGCACCAAGCCTCTGGAACTTGGGCTCTTAGCACTACTTGGTCTCAGTCTAGAGGTTCCTGCTCTGTTTGTACACTCTGATGGTCCTCATGCTCTTTTCCAAGGGGCAGCTTCTCTCTTCTGGGTGTTTCTTTCCCCCATATTCCTGCCTTCAAGCTTGGAGAGAGTTGAGGTCTTTTCTTTCTTGGGATTACTCAGAATAAACATCTCCAAGGGAGGGTTCCTGACAATGGGATCTTGAGAAAGGACCTTCCACACCCGTGAAATGAAGGAAGTTATCTAAACCAGTGGTTCTTAAAATTGGCAGCAAATCAGAACCACTTTGGAGATTTTTTTTTTCCCAGATACACCTGCCTGACTTCACCTTGCACCCTCTGAGTCAGCCTCTCTCCAGGGAAGGTATGCTTTGCAAAACATGCCCCGGGTAGTTCCAGTGCAGAACCAGAGTGGGGTGGGGAGACTGGTGATTTCTGAGAAACTTTCGGTTTCCGACTGTGGTTCTACTAACCCTCGTCCACTCAGGACCCCGTCTCCGGGAGGGAGCCTCAAAGGCTGCTGATCGCTTGGTCCTCGGCTCCTGGCTTGTGTTTATGTCATGCTTTCTGAGGACTTGGGCAGCAGTAGCAACACTAAGTCCATCTGGGTAAATCACCTGGTTAAGGCAAACCTAAGACTCTCTCTTCCCAAAGAGCTGGACGTCAGTGAACCAGACCCATTCTTCTTTTCCAGCCAGCAGCACCCATGCGTTGACTAGCCATAGAGGCCTTGGGGGGCTGGCTCCTCCCTTAGTCCCCAGGGCAGACAGAGATGAGGGAAGGTTAATTTCCGTCCCAGCTGCTTGACAGCTGGGGCTGACAGTGACAGAGTGGATAGCCAGGAAATGGGGGAGGTAAAGCAGAGCAAGAACCTCTGTCCTAGACCAGTGCCAATGGCTGGCTCAGCTCCGTCTCAGGTCCCTTAGAAGACAAGGCATCCAGTGCTCATGACCTCCCTCTACTAACAAAACCCAGGTCCAGAGTGGGGATAGGGTTTGTCTTTGGCCCTCGGCTCAGACCCTTCCCCCAGGCCACTCTGTGATGGATGAGAAAGATGGCCTGCCGACCCCTTGGCCCCACTGGGTCTCACCATCCTTGCGGTAGTAGAGGATGTCCACTTTGCACTCCTCAGCACCAAGCAGGGCCTGTGCCAAGCGAGACACAGCACTGCTTGGAGTGTTAGGGCCCGTGAGGAAGTCACAGGTACAGGGTCGCTGCATCACCTCCACTCGGGAGTAGCCGAAGAGTTCACAGAAGCCGTCGTTACAGTAAATGATGGCACAGTTCTCCATCTGTGCATTGGCGATCAGGAACTTACGACCTGGAGTGGGAGGCAAAAGGCAGGTGGGAGACCCTGGCGGCCAGAAATGGGTAGCTGGGAGAGAAAGATTATAGGGACTGATGGCAGCTGAGAAGAGGATTTACATGCAGGAGCAAACAGGGGCCAGAATGGGGGAGCTGGAGGTCAGAGGAGGGAGAGTGGGAAGACCAAAAGTCCTGGGGGAAGGTTATTCCTTCTGGGAGGACAGAGGGGAATGAACGTGGCAGGGAAGAGGAAAGTAGGGGTGCCGGGGTCAGGCCTGGGGGCTGTGGAAAGACCAGGACTGCTAGAGTCAGCAGGGTGGGAGGAAGGCCCCAGGACTCCTGGAACGGTGGAGGGAGTCTGGACCAGGAAGCAGGACTGTGACACCGGGAGTCAGACCTGCTCACTGAGTAAAAAGCAGGAAGTCAAGCAAACCTCTTGGGGATGGTCTGGAGGGGTAAGTGGGGGAGGCCAGGGTTCGGGACAGCAAGAAAACTGCTGTGGGAGGTATAGGAGATGCATTCTGCCCCAGACAGAGAACCTGGAGGTCAGAGGAGGGAGAGTGGGAGGAGGTGTTGAGGACATCAAAACGAAAAATTTATTTATTTAGAATCTAACTCTTCCCATCCTCTCCTTTTCCTTTTACCCCATCAGAAGTTAGTACGGAGTCTGGCCCCCTCCTGCCATCCAACCAGCACGCAGATAGTCCCCCACACCCCAAAACCTCACACTTACTCTGGCCCTCGAACTTGCGGATGATGGTGTCCAGGTAAGTGTTTTGGGGAGCGACATGACCCCTGCGGACTGGCATCTTTCCGTAGCAGCACTTGCTGGGAGTCACCCGCGACCTGGCTCCTGGTGTCTCCGTCAGTCCTGGGGCTCAGCGGCACCGGGCTGGGGTGGGCGCCGCCCCCAGGGAGGGCTGTCGGGCCCCGCCCGCCCTCCAGCGTCTGCCCTTCCCGCCCTCCCTGGTCCTCCCCCGCCCTGGGCTCAGCGCGCCTCCTCCCTCGCAAGGCTCGCGCCCGGGAGCTGTCCGCGTCGTGGTACTGAAATAAGCCAAGAGACAGCAGCAAGGCGGGGTCCAGGACCTGGACAGCTTCTCTGATCCAGAAGGGGCTCTGAATCGTCCTAGGGAGAGGGGCAGGGATCCTGAACCTGGGATGCTCTGAAGAACTTCTGCTCATGTCCAAATGGCCAGTGGCCTCAGCATCTCCTTGAACCCCTTCTGGTACTGAAGGGCAGTTTCCCAGGCAGGGAAGGGCAGAAGTTTTTAGGCTATCTCCAGGGTTTGACTGCTGGATCTGACTGTGGCAACAGGACACTTAGGCTTCTTGTCCACAAATGCCTTCCAGTAGGTTACCAGTGTCCATGCACATCTAGTGGAAAATCCAGCCGGAGCCTGTTCTAGGAAGTTCTAGGAAGGTGAGGTAGGATACACATGAAGGTGTACCAAAAAAATGTTATATTCGGCATCTTCTTCACAGGCCTCGGAGCTCTCTGCTCACAGGCAGATCTTCAAGAAGGAACAGATCTAGAACTGCCTATTAGCAAGTGACCCCTGATAAAAGTGTCTGAGTACTGATTAAAAATGAGCACACTAGAAGACTCAAATTGGAATGAGATAAAGTTTATTGAAAAAGGTTTTTTTGGAGAGGAGGCAAGAAAGACCTTCACTCACTAAGCACCTTGATGGACTTGGAACTTTACAGAAGGTCCCAAGACCAATTTTGAGCCATGTCTTAGTAGCAAGCGTTCAAAGTGGAGCTTGCACCTTAGGCAAAGGCCCAAGGTTGGTATCAGTGCAGAGGGGCTGAGCCGGGTGATGGGAAAGGGTGAAAATGCAGAAAAAACAACAGAACAATAACTAATAAACAGCCTCCCATGCTAATTTGAACATCCAGATTTAATTGACGGACAGCTGAGTTCTTGAGCAGTTTGATGTTCGGAAGGAAATTTGAAGAGACATTTGAAGCAAATATTCTGGCGGAAATAAATTTTACAAAGTGGATGGGGGAGGGTAGATGGCCAAGGAGGCTCAGTGAGGCTTCTGCTGTAGTCCAGGTGGGAGGCATGGAGTCCTGGGCTGGATGTGCCTGTGCCACACAGAGTCACAATACCTGGTGGGGGACCTCGGCCACAGTGGCTGAGAGATGAGAGGGCTGCCAGGCGTGGCCTCCTAGGGGGCAGAGGTGTCTTGGCTGTCCCTGAATGTGGGGAGCAGGCTGGCTGTGGAAGAGAGGAAGACAGTTGCTGAGCTCTGAGGCTGGAGCTGGGCAGTGAGCTAGTCATTCATTTGCTTATTCATTCAAACATTTTCCCAGCCCCCATTGTGAATCAGGGCCTGTGCCGATCAGACATTACACAGAGTACTCCTGATGCACGTTAAGCCTTGTGGACCTAACAGCTAAGAGTGAGGACCAATAAAGGCATTATAGTAATAAATAAATAACAGAATGTGTGATAGAGACATCAAACAGGGTGCTGTAGAGTCTGGTGCTGGAGTAGGAAGTGTTTTAGATTAGGAAGAACAAGGGGAGGAGGTCTAGAGTTCTGGGCAGCGATAGGAATCAGGGATCCCAGTCTTTACTGAGTCTCCTCAACCTGTGACTTTTGAGTTCAGATATATACTATAAGGAAAGCTGTTCTCATGCTTGGGCCAGCAGGTGCCTCTTCTCTGTGGCTTCTGGTTATAACCATTTCCCCTCAAATCTTCCCTTTTCTCTGTCATATATTGACTCTCAGGCTTCCCAGGGGTCCCTGGAGCTTCAGCCCTAACTTACCTGCAAATATTGAGTGAGGTATCACTGTGATCAGGAGGCAGGGGAGAGTGGGTTGAAAAGGGCAGGGGCAAGGGCCCCTCCTCCCTTTCCCAAGATTATCCTTAGGACATCAAATCCCAAATACCCTCCTCATGGCTGTCTTCTTCCTGTTCTCCCTTCCCCCACTGAGCCTGGAAAGGTGGTGTTTGCCCTGTTCTTTCTCTCCAGGGCAACGGGCCAGGCAGCAGGTGTGTGTGTGTGTTGAACAAGGCTATCTCTGGAGCAGAGTGACTGGAGATGAGCTTTGTTTAAATATTAAAGAAGTCAATCATTAATCACGCCTGGCTCAGTGCCCAGCTACCCACTGTCTCCATTCGTGAGGGCTGGGCTGGGCAGGGGAGAGCAATGGGGCAGTTTGTGAGGTTACTTGCATTTCAGGTGGTCAAACAAAGAGCCTTTTTGGGGCCTGGATTATGCAGACGGAAAGGGCACAATAAAGGATCATTAGAGTGCTGTAGGCTATATACAGAACACAGGACTCAGGAACTGGGCATCAGCAATTCGTAAAGGAATGCCTAGTTCTGCTGAAGGACAGTTTACAAGCAGACTGGAGCAGGATCTTTCTTTAGAGATTCCTTGAATCCTGCAGTCCTAGCCAAGCCACATAGCTAAGCTCCTGAAAACACACACACACACACACACACACACACACACACACACACACACACATACACACACACACCAGGTTGTGTGGAAAATCAGTGCTCGGTATGACTTGGTGTAGAGGCTGCTTCAAAGGGACACAGCCATTGACTTACTAAAACATTGTTTTCCAGCCACTGTGGGAAAGTCTGGTCGGCCTGGAACCCAGGACACACACGGATCACACAAGGTCAGTCACCTGTGCCTGCCTCATAGCTTTGCAAACACAGTCACACATGGTCACAGATCTGCCACAGCTGCCCCCGATTACAGCTGGGCACTGTGCCTGCAGACCGTAACCTCCCTGGCTTTCATCCTGTCTCAGCCATCCTGCTGCCCTGTCCCTCAGTCTCACCAGTCTCTACGATGGGTACTCCCAGCTCTGTGACTCAGCTGTCATCCATGGAGGCTTCCTCTGGTGTTGTGTGAGAATCCAAATGAGCAGGCCAATGGAGCACAGTATAAGGCTGAAGCAGAGGCTCAGCAGGATCCACTGCTTTTGGGCTGCCTGGTGGGGTTTCATGGCTATGCCCAGGAAGTAGGTGTAAGGCAGGGTGGTGAGGATCAGAGTGTCCTTGTCCAGTGACTGTTTTTCCAAGTAGTGCAGCCTACAGCCCAGCCCCAGGATGAAGAGGAGCATGACCAAACAAATGCTTAGCAGCACCCACTGGCCAAGCTGTGCCCGGTCAGGCTCCAGCTGCATACCCAGGAATGACACTTTTCTGGTTGTGGTTTTTTCTGTGGAAAAAAAAAAAGAGTCTTACAGAGCAAGAAAGCCTGAGGAAGGGGCCCTAGGGTCTCCTGTGGTTGCCAGAAAGGACCTGATGGCCACTGTCTTCTCTCTCAGCCTCAGGCCACAGGTGAGGGAATTGCCTTGCAGTGAGGGAGCATAAAAAAGGAAGAGAAGATGTAGGTGGGTGGGGTGGTATAACCCACAGACCCCAGTTTGGGGGCTCCTGCCCACTGACCAGAGGCCAGCTTGGCAGTCTTGCTGGATGATGTGCAAGGAAAGCCACTTTGTATGGATGTGGAACTGACTGAGGTTGTTCCGGACCTGGTACATAGGGGAGTCACCAAACTCTATTTCTGTGCTGGCTCATGCCAGGCCATAAACTGACTAGAGTTTAGGATTGACCCAGAACAAGATAGGGCAGGGCCTCAAGCTGCCTCAGAACTAGGGCCAGAGTTAGTTTTAGCCAACCTTCAAAAGAACAGCTGAAGTCTGGCCAGCCGAGGATGTCCCCATGCTGTACGTTCTCATTCACCAGCCAGTTCAGCAGTGGCTTGAAGTAAGACAGCATGGCCTCGGTGGATATACTGGGCTCTCCAGTCATCTCCATTAGGATCTCCTGCCAAGGCCGGCTGGAGCCCAGCTTCAGGACATCCCTGCGGGAGTGGAGTTAGTTGTGAGGCCATGTGGGAGTATCAGCAGGTGCTGCTGGGACCCCTCAGTATACACAACTCTAATTCCTGAACTTTGCCAGCCAGGACCCCAGAGCTCAGCATGGTAGATGCGATGACTCTTTCAGAAGCAAAATTCACCTGGGTGTGTCTCTCAGTTCTGTTCCTGAGAGACCTTGGACAAATAACTCATCTGAGGCTCCATTCTCGTCTCCATAAGTGGAGGTAACAGGACAGGGTTGCTAGCATTCTGGGAAGCCAAAAACACCAACTGTTGCTGCTGATTGGGGTATTACTGTCACTGTGGGCCATTGTTATTCTCAATTCAAACAGGCAGCCAGTCTGAGCCTCTGTTTACCCTGATGTATTTGAGGTAGCAACAGCCCTTTGGTCCTTCTTGGCCACACAGGGAAGGATTGAGAGAATTCAAGTGCTGGGAACATGGGAGGTTCTCTGTGTAACACCTGCAGGGCTGCACAAATATCTGCTATCTTGAGGCACACCCAGGGTTTGGTGGCAGATGGCAGGCTCACTGCATTCACCATGGGAGGGTGCAGAGGGTGCCAAAGCCAGAGCTCCAGGCTCTTTACCCTGGCCTTGCCAAACAACAGTACTGGGCAGATGTTATTTCTCAACCTGTTGTTCCAGGGTCTGATCAGGAAAGAGGTTCGACATGGGAGGTTAGAGGTCACTGTATGGGGCACCCAGGCTCAAAACCCAGCAATGCTACTTATAGACCATTATAACCCTAGGCATTTAACCTCTCTCAGCCTTCATTTCCTCATCAGTCACATGACCTCCCATGACGCCTTTCACTGTAGTTAGTATCACGTCACATGCTGATGGAGGAATTTGTAACTTGTCGGATTTGTGCATATTACTTCATAAACAGTTGGAGCTAGACGTAGGAACTGAAGGCCAGCAGAGACTTGGCAGAAAACTATGGGACACATTTGCCCAGTGTGTGTGAGGCCCTGGGTTTGATTTCCCCAGCATTTCAAGAAAAGAAACAAAGGAAGAAAGGAAAAAGAAAGGAGATCACCAAGGGAAAATCTGTTAAGATTTAATACTAGAGAACAAAGGTACAGAGCTGTTAAGAGTAGAATAGAGAGGCAGGCGGATCTCTGTGAGTTCGAGGCCAACCTGGACTACAGAGTGAGTTCCAGGACAGTCTCCAAAGCCACACAGAGAAACCCTGTCTCAAAAAAAAAAAATAAAAATAAAAATAAAAAAAAGAGTAGAATAGAAGGAAAAAAACATCATGACTCCCAACTGATTCAAGTTTTTCAGATCCTGGGTAAAGGAAAAAACTGGTGTGGGCTAAGGTCTCACTATGTAGCCCAGGGTGGCTTTGCACTCAAAATCCTCCTGCCACAGCCTCTTGGATGCTAGGAGTACAAACTTGTACCGCCACACACAATTGAGAGAATGGCGTTGACTCCTGAGAATCTGCCTCTGTAGAAACAGCTCTGCGGGCTGTGGAATGTGTGACCAGAGTCCAGCTCCAAGCTGTCAATAAAAGGCTGTAGCACTGGTTCTGGGACCGCCTCAGTCTCCAAAATGATAAGTCCACAGATGATACCAGGCCCATCAAAGCTGGGGGACTTTAAGAAACTATCCGAGGTCCACTGTCACTCTCTGTTCCCGCCAGAACTCGCCCAGTACTTGCATGGAGGATGGGTTCAGATAGCAAAAGCACATGGAAGCTACTAGGCAGAAGACTGGAAAAGAGTCTCCCTCTTTTCTGTTCCACCCCATCCTCGAGAACCTGGGGAAACCTGAGGAAACCTTCCAGACTTCAGCTGTTTTGTGTTCTCTTAACCTCCAATCATCTTTCCCCACACCAGAACCCGTAAATATCTCCATGTCCTATCCTCAGTGTGCTGGGACTTGGGTCTCCGACTCCTCGCACTTGGCCGTTTTGTGAATAAAGTTTCTCTTTTACAAAATGAGTCCTTTCTCCCATGAAGATATTATGTGGTTGTCAAGGCAGGCCTGGGAACTCCAGCTTCTTGCCCCTTTTACTCCCAAAGTCCCTCCCCTCCCCTCCCCTCCCCTCCTTCTCCTGCATTCCACTCTGTTGCTAGTTAATCATCCCCCAAAGCTTGTGACACCCCCTTTCTTAGAAGGCTCTCATCTGTCCACTGCCCAGAGAATGGTGTACAAGGTGTTCAGCCTAGAATTCAGGGTCTTCTCAGAGCAGGGGTGTAGACAGTGAAGCAGGGGACTGATGAACAGTGTCAACGTGCTTTGGGCTTAAGTCAAATACAGAGTCCTGTTTACACTGGGTAGGGTGGAAGAGAGAAGTGGGGGAATGACTGAGGTCAAATGTCTCATCAAGCAAGTGGGATGAAGGTGAGTTAGAAGTGAGCTGATGTGAAGAAAACACATCTTTTTCTTCCATGTCTGCATCTGGGGACAGGCATCTCTCTGCTTTTCGGCTGAACTTCCTAACCCTCGACATATTCACAAAGTCTTTCCTACTCTTCAGCCTCCTCGTTAATCCTAGAGGAGTCATTTATTTCATGGTCTATTGCCCCCTGCTGGACACAGGCTGGCTAATCAGCCATGTTGTAAGTAAACACTGAATGAACAAGACAAGCAGCTAGAGGTTGAGTGAAGAGCCCAGAGAGAAATCAGAGATGGAGTGATAGTCAGTCAGGCTACCACTTGTATGTACACATATGTACCTCTCCCTGTGTATAAAGGAGGGGAGAATTGACAGAGAAGGTGTCTGTCACGCCACCGGCTTTCTCTAGAAACAAAGCCTTCTACTCTATGTGGCCCGGTGATTGCTAAAGTGGATGGAGAAGCCATAGACAAACTCATTATGAATATAAAGGAAGCCAGACATAGTGGTATATACCCATAATCCCAGCACTCCAGGGAGGCAGGTATAGGAGGATCTCAAGTTTGAGGCTAGCCTGGTCTGTACTACAAGACCATGTCCCAAAAAACCAGCATAACTAAAAATCTAAAACCCGGGCTGGAAAGATGGTTCAGAGGTTAAGAGCCCTAGCTGCTCTTCCAGAGGTCCTGAGTTCAATTCCCAGCAACCACATGGTGGCTCACAACCATCTGTAACGTGATCTGGTGCCCTCTTCTGGCGTGCAAGGCAGAACACTGTGTACATAATAAAGAAATATATCTTTGAAAAAAAAAATCTAAAACCCAAGCTGGAAATATTGGGTCATGCATCGCTAATCCTCTGGAAGGCAGAAACAAAGCTCAAAGGGACCTTAAACAGTTAAAGAAACAGACCAAATTCAGCAGCAGTCAAGAGGGCAAAGACCTGGCCAGTGGGTGGATGCCCCAACTGGAAGACCTGATGTGACGTCACCAGGACCTGTATCTCTAGACTGAGGGAGATGACACCCCCTTTCTTGGAAGCCTCTCCTCTGCCACTGCCCAGAGAATGGTGTCCAAGCCTGGAATTCAGGCCCTTCTCAGACCAGGAGTGTCCATGGTGAAGCAGGGGGACAGATGAACCATTCATTGATTGCAACTGTTTTGCAAGCAGTTCTGGATTCAAAGCATGAACTTCCTTCTTGCTATATGAATGAACACACCATGAAGCCACTTCTCTGTAAACAGTCAATGACAATTTTCTACCTTCCAAAGTCAAGAGCTGCCAGTGTGAAACATGGAAAAAGAACCCAGAGTCCACGTCCACCTATCACAGAGAACACTTTGCGTGTTCAGTTTAGGTCCTCTACCTACCCTTCAAGTTGGCGTCAAGGCCAAAATCCAGGGCCACAACAACGGATCTGGAAAGGAATGGGCTGGGCACCAAATGTAGGAGAAAAGACTGGAGTGGAGGGTTAGAGCGGACCACAGGCTGCCCGGAAGTGTGTCACGAGGCTGGAGTAAAAATAACTTCAGTCGGCCTGGGGGTCAAGCTGAGCATCTCGGGGAAGAGTCAGGAAAGGCAAATGGCCAAAGGAGAGGACGGCCAGATGTTCCCAAGGGTAGAGGAAGGGGATTCTGGTGGCTAAAGGCTGAGGCAGGACACTGGCCCTAGCTTTCCATAGGAGACAAGTTGATTGACTGCACGTGTGAATGTGTGTGCATGCTCAAAATGTCTCTGATCACAGCAGGGTACAAAAACCAGGCTTGTGTCTGCCTCCATCAGTCACTAGATGAAGGCTCTCCAATGACTACCGGAGCCACCAATCCGACCACAGGGGAAGGCCAGTTCAGGTTATACATCCCCTGCTGCCAGGAGTTTTAGCTGGGGCCATCTTTGTAGACTCATGAAAGCTTCCCTTGCATCAGGCTTCTACCCTACTCTGTAAAGACCCCCTTTCCAGTCATTTCTCTCAGCACTCTCCCCTTCTGTCCACGCCCCACCCCGATCCCTCCAGTTCCCATGCCCACCCGCTCCCAGTCTGAATACAGGGGGAGGTGCTTGGTCTTAGGGCAGCTCGATATGCCAGACTTGGCTAATGCCCTTGGGAGGCCTGCCCCTTTCTGAGGGAATACAGAGGAGGGATGGATGGGGGGGTGGGTGGAGGGAAAGTAGGGGAGGGGAGGCTGCAGTCGGGATATAAAATAAATCAATTTAAAAAAAAAAGCTTGTGTTAATAATGTAGGAAACTGCAGTCGGGCGTGAGAAAGCACTTCCACCAGAATGTCAGCTCAGTGCAGTTGCTCAGGGGGCCCAGGTGGACCATGAGGAGGGAGAGTCTGAAGCCAGGCTCGCTCGGAGGGAGATAGTGGGAACCGAGGGAAAATGAGGGGTGTACACTCACCCCAGCATCTTCCCGGCCACCTTGGAGTTAAAAATATCACACCGGTGCAGAGGGCCCACGTGGCCTGCGGCCCTGCACAGTGCTTCATGAAGTTGAAACTGGAGTACTAGGCTAAGGAAGTACCTGGGTAGAGGAAGGAGAAGTCAGATTGCCGGGTGTGGGAAGCCCAGACCTGCTGGGGCATGGAGTGGTCACAGGAGACCATCTTTGCACTTTCTGGAACTTCTCCACCCAGCCCCCGTGTCTCCCAGATCCCAGCCAGCTCTGCCAACAGGGCCCAGATCTTTACCGGACATAGGGCACACTGGCAGGAATGTGGAACTTGGCCCCTGGGTCAAAATCATCTTCTGACCGAGGAATAGGTGGGCACAGGCCCTGGTACTTCAACCTGGTGGGAGAGAGACAGGGGCGTGGCCATGGATCCTGGAAGGGTCTCAGGGCCTTTTCTTGTCTGAAACACGTGTGTGTTCAGCCAGTCTGGGCCTGGCTTGCAGAGGCCATTCAGTGCATTTTCCTTAACTAGACAAGTGTGAACACATGGAATCAAGACTCAGAAATTGCAGTAACAGTGGTTAACAGTGATTGAGCATGTCAGTAGCTCTTCATATGGACTCCCTCTCACTTAACACTGGCCTAGTCTCTGGAGATGCCATCAAGGGACTGAGTGAGGTCAGGTCCTTGCTTGCATCTATCCTAATGATGGAGAGTCAGTCTATAGACCGGTAACAGGTCATTTAATCTAAACAGTGCTAAGAAGAAAATAGAAAGCCGGGTGTGGTGGCACACGCCTTTAATTCCAGGACTCTGTGAGTCTGAGGCCAGCCTGGTCTACAGAGCGAGTTCCAGGACAGCCAAGGCTATACAAAGAAACTGTCCCTAGAAGTGTCCCTGTGCTGTTGTAGTATTGGTACTGTTCCCATTTTATGGATCAGTCAAAGTTTTAAGGCTAGGGAACTGGTTGCAGGACACAGGACCTAAGTCACTGGTAGACTCCAGTCACCTGGAGCTCTGATGCAGGACCTCTGAGCTGTGTGACTGTGGGAGACCACACAGCTGAGGGAGTCTGAGTTTTGTTGTAAAACAGATGAAATGCCAAGCTCTGGGAGGAAATACCTATGAGAAGGTTCGTTGCTGTATTGTTGGCTCACTGGTACCTCTGATCAGTCCCTGGAGTCAACAGAGTACTGGGGGCATCTTTCCTGAAGGTTCTTTTTACAACCCAAGGAATGGCGGCCCTCACTCTGCCCCTGGATTTCATTGGCTGGTTGATGGTGGGCATGCATGATAGAGGAGGAAAAGGGGCCCCTGTTGGATGCCCCGATGGCTGGCGTGGCCACACTTGGAGGGGCACAGGCAGTCAGCTCTGTCATGTGCTAGAATACGGTGTGACCCTGGGCTTGTTATATGACCCCTGAGTGTTGGCTGCTGAAAGCACATTGAGCCAGGGCACCCAATAGGGCAGTTGCAAAGATCTAAATGGTCACAGAGGCCTGGTGCAGAGCTGTATATAGGCCACGTGTGTGTCCAGAAGTCTTGGACTTGGTAATCTGATGCCTGATAGACCTCCCAGGTGCTAGGATTACAGGTATGTGCCACCACACCAGTTACTGCTCTGTTCTCGAAGAGGCCTAGATGATTTCATGGTGTGAGACTCCTGGTCACTCACAGAGCAGATAGAGCCACTGCCAGGGTCCCCATTTCACAGATGAGACAAAGGCCTAGGAAAGTTAAAAGACCTGCTCACTGTTGGCACCAGATTCAGAATGAGGCCTCATGGGCACGGTGCTGGCTCTATGCATTGCAGTCTGCATGCTTTTGCCTGGTGACAGCAGACAGCACACATGGCGTGGCTTCTCCAGCTTCCCAGGACATCAACACCCGCTCTCTCGCCAGGCATCTGCCTTTCCCACCTGAGGTTCCACCACTCCTGGTTGTAGACGGTCTTCGTAATCGTGCCGTCAAAGACCTTCCAACGAAATGCATCTACCATGTAGCTGAACGGGATGAAGGCAATCTTCTCCAAGGCAATGCTTAACAGGTAGTTGACCTCCTCCTCTGGGGACGGGGTCGGGGCAATCAGGAGACAGCTTCTTGGTCCTCCCTTTCTTCAGCCTTGCCCTGAGGGCTTTAGTCCCCCTCTCCCTAGCCGAAGCCCCAGGCTCAGGCTGCCCTTCCGTTATCCCTTTGATCCCCATCACCTGCATCCAGGTACTGTTGTCCGAGGAGACCTCTGGTGATCAGGTGCTTGTGGGAAGAGGCTGAGAGGGTAATCACTGACCCCACAGCCTCTTCAAAGGCTGGGCTGGCCCCTTCTTGGTAGATTATAGAGAGGTTCTGGAACTGCAAGTAGTACTGGATATGGCCCATCTGGTGGAAGATGGAGAGCAGGTCTTCTATGGTCACCTCGGTGCACTTCTTTACCCTAGGGTTAAAGGGGAGGGGGTCAAGGAGCATGGGGATGCCCTGGGGACACTCAAAGCTTCTTCATTCAAACTTCAGGAAGGCATTGAGGCCATCAAGCTGGAGACCAGAGGGCCTTGGCTGCCATGTTTTCCCACTCTAGACCGTATATCCACCCAGTGACCACGTCTGCTCCTTCCTGCATCCACTTTTCTTCGCCATGCTTCTGAATCTCATTCCCCTCTCCCCTGCCCACTCCTTGCTACATGGCCAGTGGAGAAACAGAAGACGGGTGAGAGTAGGGTGCTGGCTGAAGACTATGCTGACTGTAGACACCTGACGTCGTCAGGTCTGTAGAATTTCCAGGATGAGGCATGGCACTCCACATCCCGCCCGTCAACTGGCCTCTCCAGCATTGATTTTATCCAGAAGTCAGGTGGGACAGGCAGTAGTCCCATAGAGGTAAAGAAGATGTCAGCCTCATGAAACATTTTTTCAGGCTTCCAGTGCTGTGGGGGAAAGAGGTCCCATGGTTCTGTCAGCCTGTTTGCCCAAAGGGATTGTGGGATGGGGACATCCAAAGGCTCAGCACTGACCTGGCTCTTCATGATCTTTGTGATATCCTCCGGTGGCTTTTTTGGGTAGGGCAGGACCAGGTCTAGGATGTTTTCCCACGACTGAGCCCACATGTTCCCTGGAAAGGGGGTGAAGGGGCTAAGGAGAGGCAAGAGTGGCCTTCCTGCCTGTCTCCCTTGGCCACCAGTCTGTCCCTTACCCAGGAGGTGGGCAGGGATGGGCCCCCGCAGGTTGATGATCTCAGGCCCATAGTATTGGTACAGTGAGCGGCGCACATAGGCATGCAGGTTCAGGTAGAGCGGTTGCAGCTCCTCATAGAGCTGCTCCAGGTCCTGCTCTAAGGTCTCAGACTCGTACTTGGACCTCCACAAAGCCCCCATGTTTTCGTACCCTAAGATAGGAGAAGAAACTCAGCAGTGCCCACCGGACTCACCAGTGCTCACTGTACCATCATGCATCCAATGAGCTGGCAAGGAGGAGACCCAGACACGGTTCAAGGAATCATTTCTACCTTCCTGCTCCTAGGGGGTCTTAGGTGCGAACACAACCTCCCAAGGCATTGCCCACCCTAGACTCATTCAGAGGTAGAAAGCATTGAGTGACTCCCACAGTGGGAGCTCCTGGTCATGTCTTGTAACGTCTTATCCTTTCCTACGGCCATGTCCCAAACCCCAAGTCACCCGAAGCCCTGTGGTCATGTGGGTTTCTTTCTGATCTCCTAAAACCCTGGTTTCCTCCCACTGTGGTGCAGGGTCTCTGCGCGGATACTTTCTTTCTTCCTGCCGGTCCGCTATTCATCTTTCCAGCCTGAGTAAATGTCAGAGAGACCTGACCATATATCTGGAGCTCTCCTCTTCCCCCTCTAACCTCAGCAGCCCCTTCCTCCGCGGCATCATATTAAGCGGCATTAGAGATGCGTGTGTACTGGATGAGGCTCACCTCCCAATCAGACTGCCAGGAGGAAGTCCACAAGGCAGACATCCGTCTTTTCACTTACAAAGTCTCAGGGTCTCCCCAGCACCCAGCCCACAGTGCAGACTCTATCTTATTTTCAGGACCCAGTTACAAGGCTCATGTTCCCCCCATGGTACTCACACCCATTCTGCTGTTACCTGTACCCTCTGAAGAGTTGGCTTCTTTCTTTTCTTGGGCATTGACCTAAGACACCATGCCCAGCCTGCTTACCATTATATTGGGCAGCCTCGTTGCTGAGCTGTACATAGTACTCGAAGATAGGACGAATCTGGCGACCCACGGCATCCCGCCAGCCCCGCCAGGCCCACAGGAGCTCCTTCTGGTCCCTGG
Organism: Peromyscus aztecus; assembly: GCA_902168405.1. Lineage (NCBI taxonomy): Eukaryota > Metazoa > Chordata > Mammalia > Rodentia > Cricetidae > Peromyscus > Peromyscus aztecus. The sequence continues at coordinate 31,419 of CABHPQ010173153.1, read as the reverse complement.
AGGTAGCCATGATTTCTTCGAGGTCTGTGCCCAGAACAGGAGCCACATAGGACACCATGCCCACCTATCTTTACTCTCACCCACCCTAGGTGCTTCTTCAGCAGAAGAACACCTTTGAGGTCAGGGGCAGGGCTTGGTTGCTCACCAGGCTCCAGAGACAAGCAGGGACCCTCATTCAGGCACACTTCAGCTGTACTGTATGTTGTCTCCATGTAGGTCAGAAGTCTGTTGTACTGAGGGGGGGGGGGGCGCAGGTGTCACCCAGGGCAGGCCCATGCCTGTGGGCTCACTCCCAACACTAGTCCCACCAGCCAGGAGAGGTAGACCTGGTTAAAGTACCCCCCTCCTCCTCTAGAAGAAGCTCTAGTTCCACCCACCAACACCCCTCCTGCCCCAGATACTCTTGGTTCCCAGGCAGACCTGACCCACCCTCCCCTGGGGTGCAGAAAGCGTGTGCTTGGAGGCCTGGGGCTCTGTCTATCACCTCCCGAAGCTCCTCCGTGGGCAAGGCCGACTTGTCTACGTTCTGCAGCTTACTCAGCATGCGCTTCACTTCCGGGTCCTGGAATTGGTCTGTCTTAAATAAGCGGGCTCGGGTACCAAAGTACAACATGAACTGAGACCTCTCCACCTCCTTCTGCAGCTGGAAAGAAGGTCACCATATTGACTGTGCAGGCTGGGGGATGCAGTACGGGTCCCACACTGAATTCTGAGGCCACAGCCTCAAAGCCCGCTTTAAGGGTCCAGAATCATTGAAGATTTGCTAAAAGGGAGAGGATGCTCCAAGTCCTTAAAAGCAAGGAGGTAAAACTTGCAAGGGCAAAGAATCCAGAAATTCTTATGTAAAGAAAATTCAAGGCCCCTGAGAGGTAGTAGCCCACTTTGATGTATGGTTTGGGGTGTCCCTCTTTCCACATACGATGGACACAGGGCAGGAACTGTGATCCCCAACCTCCAGAATCCCCAAGAAGATCAAGGGGAGGGAGGATCTAAGGGGGAAATGGTACCACACCATGTTCTCTCGATTTTGCCTGGTGATGTTGGTGACATAGTTCCAAGTGGCCTCCATGAACTCGCTCAACACAACTTGGGCTGTTTGCTCATAAAACTGCAGGAACATCCTCGCTTGAGTTTCATTGTAGAACTCATCTGCAGGGAAGGGGATCATGTGGGCCTGGGGAAGAGGCTGCCCCTTCCCAGTCCTCTTATTTGGTCCTATGCTCCTTCAGGTCCCAGCCATACCTAAGCTTGGCTCTCCCACAGTCCTGAGCCATGACAAGAGCTGTCCATAATAGAGGAGCGCAAGTAGGGAAGGTCCAGGGCAAGTCCATCTTGTTCCCATGACCAAGAGAACAGCAGAGCCGGGAGAGGCAATGGCCAATCACGAGTCAGCTCCATATTTGTGACATCAGGGGCCAAAGGGTCTACCATGGAATGTTAGAATAGAAAGACTGCCCACCCAGCTTCTTGTGCAACTGCCCCCATTATGCAGATGAGGAACATTTGAGATCCAGAAGAGTCAAGTCATGTGACTTGGTGTACATGGCTCACTAGCGGCAGATCTAAGAGGAGAATTTGACTTTTAAGCCAGAACTTATTCTATTTGGTCACTTTTCCCTGGGTTGGAGGAGCCCTGGGCTTTGGCTGGGACTGATGAGACATCCCTCTTCACAGGCGGGGTCACTTGTGTAAGTGGGTGTTGGATGGGGAGGGTTGTTGGATGGATAGATGGATACACGGTGGATGGATGGATGGATGGATGGATGGATGGATGGATGGATGGATGGATGGATGAATACATGGGCAGAAGTTACATTTTTGGGTCTTTAGACTGAAAACCTAGTTGTCTTCCCAGGTTCTTCTAATTTGGCCTCTTAGACCTATATTTTTGTCCTTTTTCTCTCGGAGGAGACAAGTGATCAACCCCAGGGCTCCTTTCTCTTCCCCCGATACCCGCTTTAGTAGAAGCCATCAGGACTCTGTGGGGTGTGGAGAAGTGTGGCTGGTCCCCTCCATTCAGGGTCCATGTCCATGAATACCTGAGATTGGTTTCCAAACCAACCACGAGACTCTGTTCCCTGCTAGCTCTTGGTGACTCCCAAGTACACTGATGCATAGAATTGGGGAGAACAGCCCAATCCACTGCACTTTAGGGTTTCTTTCTTGGATTCACATCCCTGTTCCTGCAGATTCCTTACACCATGTGTCTCTACCCTCAGCCCAGGACCACCCACCCCTTTCACATGTGCTGACACCATGATCACTGAAACTGACCACATAACTCCACCCCCAAATATTAGTCATTGTTGTCAAAACATTTAAAATCTGAGGAAAGAGGGTTGGACTGGTTAAGCCTTTCTTGCTTCAGGCATAGAGACATTAAAACAGGATTTGGGGCACCAGGCATGATGGTGAATGGCAACACCCCTGTCTAAAAGAAGCATACATTTTTGCATTGTTGAGGCGGGGTCTTGCTCTGTAGCCTAAGGCTGGTCTTGAACTAAACATGTTTCTGCCTTAACTGAGGGAATTCAGGAAGCCAAGGCATGTATCACCATGCCCAGCAAATGCAAAATGCAGAGCTGAGCTAGAAAAGGAGAAAAGGGACTCCTCAGACAGTAGTCAAAGAATACAATGGAGAAGTGAGTAGGTGCTGGAGCTCCTGGCCATGTCGGGGAGGTCACAGTGCCTCTGCCACAAAGCTGCAACACTGGTACCTGGGTCCAGCAGCCAGTCACCTCCTACAGTATAGATGTGACATCTTTCATAAAGTCAGAAGCCAGAAGGCTTGATTTCTTCTTCCTTCCTTCTTTTCTCCCAGCCACGACCCCTTTATAGGAAGAGTCTCTTGGAGCCCAGTCTGGCCTTGGACTTTCCTAGCTGAGGATGGCCTTGAACTCTTGAACCCCCTCTTCTCCTGTGCTGCCAATCCTGGTTTATGTGGTGCTGGGGATTACATCCAGAGCTTTGTGAATGCTAGGCAGGCACTCTATGGACTGAGCTACCTCTACAGCTCGCATAGATGACTCGGAAGTGAATCTTCTCAGAAGAGAAAATCTAAGGTCAATTGTGGCTACAATAGCCAGCCCCACAGAGAACTTTCCAGGTATTGGACACCGTGAGGGGACTTTTCACCATCACAGTCCTTGTAACAAACCCATGAGGTAGGCACTTTGATCAACACCCCATTTTCAGAAGGAGACGAGCAGAGGGGCTATGGACCTTGCTCACAGACACACAGCAGCAAATAATGGAAGTTGGAGTCAAATCCAAATGCTCTGGTTCCAGAGCTTATGCTCAATGACAGAGACAGTGAAATGGAGCAGGTCCCACCAAGGAAAGACCTTGAAGTTGTCCTCACATCTCCCCAGGGGTGCTGTGGTAAGCAACCCCAATACATAAATGCAATTTAAAATAAAATAAAACTCATGGATGAGTCATGAAAAATATGTGCTGGCCAGGTGGCCTGGTGTGGTGGTTCACACCTATAACTTGGGATGCTGAGGCAGGAGGATCACTACCTCCTCTTTCTCTGCCAACTTTCAGGTGAACTCCACCCCTCCTCACTCACCCAAGGAAGCATAAGCAAGAGTCTGAACACGTGTAATGTTTGAGAATGTTGGCAGATGCATATAACCCCAGTACTCAGGAGGCTGAGGCAGGAGAACTGAGAATCTGAGGTCAGTCTAGATTACATAGCAAGACACTTTTGTGTCTCAAGACACAAAAAGTCCAAAACAACTATAATGTTTCAAAAAGTGTAAGGGAGGGACTAGGATGACGACTCAGTTGGGAAAGTGCTTGCTGTGTGAGCCTAAGGACCTGAGTTCAAATCCTCAGATCCCCTATAAAAGCTGGGTGCGGCATTGCACGTCCAGTCTGGCACGAGCAGCGACAGTAGGTGCTCTCAGGCTTCCTGGCCAGCAGGTTAGTGGAACTGGCAAGCTCCTGGTTCAGTGAGAAACTTTGTCTCAAAAATGAAAGTGGAGGGCTGATGAAAGGACTCAGTAACGGTGCCAAGCCTGACAAGCTGGTCTCCAGGTCCCACACAGTAGAAGGAAAGAACCAGCTTCTGCCAGGTGTTCTCTGACCTCCACGAGCGCTCCATAGTATCTGCATGTGCACATGTCCTGCCCTCCATACAATAAAAACAAGATAAGATGGGCTCTGGCAAGAGGGCATGGTGGGTAAAGCTCTTGCTGCGCAAGCCTGACAACCTGGAGTTCCATCCACAGATTCCTTCCGAAGGAGAGAACAGACTCCTGTAAGTTGTCTTCTGAGCTCTACCCTGGGTGCTTGAGCGTGTGAGTGTGCACACTTGTGTGCACACACATGTCCAGGAGATAAGACTTTGCCAGGGTAACCACATGGTGAAATTCTTTGCCCTCAGTCTGGTGACCTCACGTTGCCCACAGCCCTGAAAGGCAGCACGAACCTCTGTAGTTTATAAAAATAGGAAAGGAAGTTACGTGACAATGACCTTCGTCTGGCAAACAAATTACAAAACACAGGTCGGGAAGAGGGTGGGGAGGGGAATTAAAGTCTGTGGTATATGGACTGGAACAATCTAGAGGCTGTGTTTATGAGTTTCATTGTCTTGCTGAATTGTAAATGTCCACCCTCTTTGCAAATCCAAAATTCCTCAACTCCATATCCTGCACAGGAGAGGCCTACACACACAGACACACACACGTACATACACAGACATATCATACACACGTACACACATACATACACACACACACACACACACACACACACACACACACACACACACGTGCTAGAGACTGAGCAGTAAAAACCAGGCTAAGGATATTGGGGGCTAGAAATTGGGGTTGTGAACCCTGTGGGGGTGAAAATATCAGCAAAGCCTAGAGACAGTTTGAGCTGAGGGTCCTAACAGAGGTAGGACCAGGCTGGAAGGCAAGATTCTGTCCCAGAAATCTGACCATTTTTCACATGCACACCAAAGTGTCAACAGTGTTTAAATTTCTTGATGTTGCTATCATGGGCTTTTATTCAGAGTTTTCCAAATCTCCAACATAAACATGTAGAGAAAAACTATTTTTAAAAAGTTCCTCAAAACGACACCCCTCAAAAATCTAAGTAGGCCTTCCAAAAGATGGCTTAGCGTGAGGGCATGCATTCTGGGACGAGCAGGTGGCTTACAGCAGTGAACACACTTGTGTGGTCACTGGTTATTGCTCTGGTGATTGCTCCTTCTCCTGGGTAGTGCTTGTGTGGTGTGGCTCCATCGGGAACCCAGGCTGTCCACTCACAAAGTGGACAACAGAGCTGGTGTGGCGGGAATCTTAGTGACTGTGAGGTTTCTGCATGTTCAGTGAGCCAGGCCCTTCCAGGGCCCTCATCCTGTAGCAGAGGGGCATCCAGGACCTTCCTCCTGAGACACTCACACAGGGGTCACCGTGGAACAGGATGCGTGGGAACAAGGTAATCCCTCCATACACATCCATATGCAAAGCAGGAGGCAGCCCATGGCATCTGCTTCTTCTTGGGACGCCCCACCCCGATGGTAACTGCTTGCTGTGGCAGGACCTAGGTCACCTCACCTAGGCTGTTAGGAAGAGGCTGGTGGGAAAGGTCGTAGGGGATAGGGGCCACAGCACTTAGGGTTATTTGGGTTCCTGCTTTGAGAGAGACTGAGAAGAGGCGATTGGTAAAGGGGCCTGCTGGACTGTCAGGAGACAGGCAAGCAGCCTGTCTTGCCCCTGACTTTCCCCACAAGGGACACAGACTCAGGTGTTGGGGAAGACCTTTAATTGTATTCACGAAGACTGGATGGGGAATTCCATGTTAGAAGCTGGGGATCTAGGGAACGGGGGCTGGGACTGGGGGCAGAGAGTGGGTGGGGACCGGGCAGGAGGAGGAAGGCCCAGCTAGAGTGTGTTCCACCCAAACACCATGTCCCCCATCCAGTTTCTCGTGGGACACTCCGCTGCCGGCTTTGCCAGCAGGGTCACCTCAGGAGTGTCTGAGCTCCACCTCAGACCCAAACTGGGGCCCACGGTGGGGTCGGCGGAGGCCGTGGTGTTGGCGGATGCTGAAGAGCCGATGGGTGAGACCCAAGGTGGCCACAAGCAGGGTGACGCCTAGGAAGAGCAGCACCCACTGGCCCACACGGGCCTGCTGTGGCTCCAGGTACATGCCCAGGAAGTTGACGCGGCCAGACTCTGGAAAGGGGCCTTCTGAACGAGCTGAGCGAGGAAGCAAGGAGACAGGGCGGTGGGCAGGGCGACAGGAAGGCCGGGACCTTGTTCTGGTGTCCCTGTCCTTGCTCTGAGATCAGACTGGAGGCTGTCTGAACTAGGAATGGGGTTCAGCCCTGTGTGAGCTCTGGGAGCTGTGCTTGGGGCTGGAGGTGGGGTGGGTGGTAGTACCCGTTTCTGGTGTCCAGTTGTATTGTGGCCAGCCCAGTGTCTCTCCATGTCTGCTGTTCTCAGTGATGAGCCATTCTGTCAGTGGCTTGAAGTAGTTCATCATGGCGGAGGCTGACATGTTAGGCTGGCCTGTGATCAGCTTCATGGCTTCTGGCCACGGCTTACTGTAGCCCAGCTTCATGGTATCCCTGGGGGAAGAAGCAGAGAAAGGAAACCTGAGTAGAAACCACATGGATCCTCTTGCATTCTTTCCCCATACCCCCTTTCCCAGCATAAAGGATCCTTTAGGATTGGGAGAGCCTGAGTGGGGCTGAGGCTGGGATGGAGAGGGGAGGCCTCAGGGCCCAGGGACTCCAGTTTCCTCCTGAAGGTGACATGTCAAGGGTGGAACAGGTTCTTCTTGGCTGTTTGTTCTCTGCCCGAGAAACCAAACAGAAAGTGCTCCCAGAATAGCTCAGTGGTTTCTCAGGGCCAAAGAGTCGAAGGAGGGTTCAAGGACACTCACGCCAGGAGCTTTCCTGCTTCTTTGGATTGGTAGATGTCACACTTGTGCAGGGGACCTGTGTGCCCAGCTGCACGGCACAGCGCCTCGTGGAACTGGAACTGGATGATGAAGCTGATGAAGTACCTGGAGTGGAGAGAGCAAACGGCTCACGGTGTGGGTGAAACGCCCAGAGTAGAGGAGAGGCACAGCGGAGTGTGGGTGCCGGTGAGACCCAGCCTTCTGACGACAGTCCCAGGGGACCGAGCAGGGCAGGATGCAGTCAGGATGTCACTCTGGCCTTTGGGGTCATCTGAGCTCTTCCCAGATGTGCCTGTATGGACGCGTCCCACCCTCGGGCTGCCTACATTCCTGCTCCAAGGGGATCCAAAGGACAGGCACAGGCGGAGGTTAATGGGACAGCCTATGGAGCTGTTGCAGGCTGTGGAGTTTCCATGCCAGGAGCAGAGGCCAGGGGTTGCTGGGTGGAACCTGTGGGTCTGGCAGGGCCTTCTGGGTAGGGAAGGCGTTGGGCACAGTCTTATCTGAAGCCGCAGGGATTTTCTGGTAGGAATATCCCAGTCAAGGTCCGGGCAACCACACCAATTCTAGTTTTTAAACACTGTGAGTAGTGGTCAGGCTCTGCCCTTGGATCCTGGGCATCAGCCGAGTGCCACTTGCTCCCCTGGCACTTCCTCAGAGTGCTCAGGCTCAGGCTGCTGGCCAGAATGTGAGATGGGTTTTTCTAGAGAGCCAAGTCCCCCTTGTTCAATTATCCCCGCCTGGATAATTGTGCTAAGCGGGGACACTGTCACGGGGCCCATCTCAAGGCAAGAGTGAGCGCTGGGACCTCAGAAGGAGATCCAGCAGGTGGTGGTGGCCCCCTTGGGAACCTCCCCCAAAGGTTCTCACTAGGGCACTCTCTAGGTCAAGCCTGATGGGACCTAGCAACAACTCTTCCTGCTCCTTGGCCCTTTGCAGCCTCAGAGTGTGTCTGAGTACAGAGTGATGATGTCTTTTGTCCCAGACTCTGTCCATCCTACTATGTGCTGACTTTAGTCCTGGTGTCAGGGCCTGCCTCCCCTTGGCTTCCAGAGATTCCTAGAGGCAAGAACTATAAGAAGCTTAGCCTTCCTGAGAGGCCTTCTTTGTCCTCTGTGCCTTGGCTCCCAGGTAGCCTGGGCACCAGGAACTCTGTCCTGAGGTCTATCCATCACAGCTTCTTAGGAGCTCTGTGGCTCCCAGCTCCCCATAAGAACATAAGGAAGGAAAGGAGTTGCCTTGCCTACCTTATGCTATGCCCACATGACGCACAGGCCAGTGCTGATGCAATCCCCTTAAGAGAGTCATTCACAATGGAGGACCACAGTTACCAGGTCCCCAGCATGCTCTGTGTAGACAAGTGGCTAAGTTGTTAGCCCTTGTGACCATCTGTGTTGAGACCAAGGTGAGAAAATGGATACCCACAGAGACAGAGGATGCTGTTCAAGGACATGAGCTCTGACCCCCAAGCTGGCAACTAACTTGTCTCTAGCCACCTTGCCTCCTCCATAAGCTGGCCTCCCGCCCTGGGCTTCAGGCTCCAGGATTAGTTCCGGTACAACTCAGCAGATGTTCCAGGCAGTTTGTTCAGCTGCAGCAAAGGGCCCACAAAGGGATCAGGTTTCAAAACTAATCAGTCCACAGAACCCAAGTCGGTATACAGCCACGTGACACTGTTGATGCCAACTGCCCTGCCAGTGGTAGGTGTGGCAGCAAGACAGGAGGATGGCTGTGAGTTCAAGGCCAGCCTGAACTACACAGTGGGCTCCAGGCCAGCTTGGGCTACAGGGTAAAACCTGTTTTCAAACAAGAATCCTACTCAGACTAGGCCTTGTAACCATTAGCCAATCTTCTGGTGAAGTTTCTGGTTTTTAACGGTTTGGTTGGTATAAGCTCTCATGCTGTCCAAGGAATACTTAAAGAAATGGCTTTGCTAGCGGGACCCAGGCACCGCGTGCCCTGAGCCAGCCCCTGCTGGTCTGATGGGCACCTCCAGCACAGAGTGGACAGTGCACCCTTCACGGTGCACTCTCCTCTGTTTGCTCTTACCTGATGTACGGCACGTTTGCAGGAACGTGGAACTTGGATCCTGGGTCAAAGTCACCTTGAGATCTGGGCACTGGAGGGCAGAGACCCTGATACTTCAGTCTGTCAAACGGGAAGATACGTTAGAGGGTGAGTTTGGGGAGAACCACATTGAGAGAGGGTTGGCATTTTTTTTTCTTAAGTGAACAATCGTCTCTGCACCAGAATGCCCTCTCCTCCTGCATGCTGTGTTCCTGCATCCAACCACCTGGGGGGAGGGGCATATGGCTTGTGCATGCACGCACACACACATACACTTCACTGGCTCATCTGCAGACGCACAAGCACGTGCAGACACTCTCAGAAACCCACTCCCATCCACAGCCCCACCAGAGTGTTCTAGAACCTGAGGCTCCACCACTCTTGGTTGTAGTTCTCCTTGGTGATGCTTCCATCAAAGACCCTCCAGCGCCACTGGTCGATGAGGTAGCTGAAGGGGATAAAGGCGATCTTGTCGAGGGCCATCTTCATTAGGAAGTTGATGTCATGCTCTGCCAAGAGAAGAGCATGCAGTCTCAGGTCCACGCTGGCCCCTTGTCGGGGGCCTAGCAGCTCAGGCCCCGTGAGGGCAGGGGAGCAAGGTGTTCAATTTCTCCATCCCTAAAACTTGCCTCTTGGGACAACCTGTGTGTTACCTTGTCAGGTTCATCCCACTGGGGTCTCTTGCCTTTCTAATGGTCTATCTCAGATCTTTGCCCCGGGGCACCTCTTCCCCCACCTCCCAAGTATGTTACCCCTTCTGGGTCCCCAGCCCACCCACCAGCAGCACCTCTACCCTCTCACCATAGCCACTGCCCTCACTGCTGAGCAGGTTGAGACTGTAGAGATGTTTTGGGGTAGACACCGACAGAGCCAGCACATCTCCAATAGCCTCATGGAAGCCAGGGTTGGCACCCTCCCGAAAGGCCACAGGCAAGTCTTTGTACTGCATGAAATATTGGATGTGGCCCATTTCATGGTGGGCAATCACCAACTCCTCCATGTTCACAGAGGTACACTGCTTGATCCTAGGAACAGGGGTGGGGAGAACTCGCATCAGAATGACAAAGGAGCAAAGGGACCACGGTGCATGCGTCATATGAAGCAGACCTTCTCCCCAGGGATGCAAGGAGCATGGCATGATGGGAAGGAGAAATCAAGAGGTAGCCTGGGGGTCAGAAGTCTCTAAAGGTCATTGCAGCCGTCCTTCTGCCCCTAACTTTCCTGAATAACTCCAATCCACACTGACTATGGCTTTCTGACTTGGTCTAAAGGCAGAGACGCTCCATCTGTACTTTGAAGAATGTGTGCCCAGTGCTTTCCACGTACTTGTCTCTCTCTTCCAGGATTGGGGCTTCCTGGGGAACACCTGGGCTGGGCCATGCTGCATCTCATTTAATCCAAAACCAGTAAGTAGATTCGCTTGAAGAATGGCCTGGACTGAATCACAGCTGCAGAGCCGTCTAAGCCAGAAGGCTCTGCCCCTTTGTGTGGCCTTTACCCTTTTCTACAAGCCAGTTCCAATGACAGGAACTTTCTCCCGGGATCTAAACAGTCTTTCAGGGCAGGTTTACCTCCTATTTCTTTCTCATGCATGGAGGGAGGGGGAGGAGCTGCCAAGCATCCTTGACCCATTGAGGATGGGCTCTGCCTACCTTCTCTGACTCATCATAAAAAAGGATTCCCATAAGAATTCTCACATCTATGATCCCTGATCCACTTGTTAATCTACCTGGGCCTTACAGTCCAAGCTCTCATGCCTTTGAAGGGCCAAGGCCAGGCAGTGTTCCCCCAAAACTCCACCATGAACCCCAACTCGTTTCTTTCCTGGGTTTGTGTCTACGCCTCTTGTGCGGGTGCTTCATCAGCTGGGGACAGCATCTCCGCCCCTTCCCAGACATAGTCATTTCTCTCTTCCTTTGAATCTGGGTTGTCCTTGGGATTTTTCAGTAGAATATGGCAGATATGTAGGGTTGAAGATGCCTGTGATCCTCACACTTGGTAGCCAGAGGCAGGAGGATCACAAGTTCAAGGTCAGCCTAAGTTATATAGTGAGACCCTGTCTAAAAGAGGATGGCTGAAGTAGAAGGAATCCACAGTAGACAGGACTCAGTGCCAGTTTTAAATTCAGCCATTGAGAAACCTGGCTTAATATATCTGCCAGCCAGAGACTGTCACAATAGGAAGGAACCCAAGCCAGCTTGTAACAAAAAAATGCCTGATCAACCCCAAGCTGCTCTAATCATCCTAACCAGCTACTCAGTGTGAAAGGTCACCTTGAACATCCCACCCTCGACACTACACGTGGGGAAAAACTGAGGAACTCCAGCCAACAGCCAAAATGAGGTTCTGGATAAATGGCTCCAGATGAGCCATTGAAATTACCCCAGCTGTGCCTAGGGGGGTAACTCAGTGACATAGTGCATTCCTAGAAAGGACAAAGCCCTGGGAGTCACTCTCCTAGTGCCAATTAATTAATTAAAATTTTAAGAGTTTATATATTCATGTGGTGTGCACCTGTCATGGTGTGCCTGTGGCCATTGGAGGACAATGTTTTTTGAAAGTCCATTCTCTCTCTCTACCATGTGGATTTGGAGGACCAGACTCATGTCATCAGACTTGGTGGCAAGTACCTTTATTTGCTGAGACATCTTGCTGGACCAATTAAAGTTCTGAAATACTCTGACTGAGATGTCTGCCATTGTGGTGTAAGGACACTTTCACCATGCACTGTCTGAACTGCTGCTCATGAAACTTTGAGGATCAACTGGTCATTTTGTCTCACTAGAGTTTTGGAGTAGTCTGTTAGACAGTTGTAGGTAAGTAGCCCCAACTTGATAAAGACAGCGCCTTGTCTGTTAGCGGTGAGAGTAGGTCTTCCTACATCACAGTGGTGCACCCATGGGAAGGGCCAGCAATATGCAAAAGAGGCTGTGCATTGGACATAGCCTATGTCAGGTCTGCAACCTTCAGCATCCCACTGACCACTGACAGAGCTGGCCAGCACTTCTGGCTTTCATTTCTTAGGCAGAATTTCCCCACCTGGCTCTCATGACTAGGACCAAACCCACCTCCTTGACTCTCAGTCCTCCACTTCATCCCAAACTTTCCCCATCTCTCTTGCTCGCTCCAGCTGAGGGGACAGCCACAGAGCCTTGACTTGGCTCATACCCTTGTCCCTGTAGCTCAGGATATGAATCCCAGTTCTAACCAGACACACCTGAAGTCTTTGCCATTGTAGAAGTCCCAGGCTGAGGCATGGCACACCACCTCCCGCCCATCAGTTGGCTTCTCCAACATTGACTTGTTCCAGAACTCGGCGGACACAGGTAGCAGCCCCAGAGAGGTAAAAAAATTATCGGCTTCCTTAAATATCCTTCTGGGCGTCCATCCCTGGAAGCAGAGAGAGTTCTTTGCAAACTGGGTCTCTGATTGACAGACACAATCATGGCAGAAGAGAGGCTGTGAGAGAGCCACACTGGAGGGAGAGGGTTTCTGCCCTCCCATCTGGGGCCTGCCCTTCCTTGTTCCCTCAGAAGGCCCATGGAGGATGGCCTTGGCTTCACTGACCTGCTTTATCATGGCCTCTGTGGCATCCAAGTTGGGGGCTGAAGGGAAGGGTGCCACCAAGTCATAGATGTTGGACCAGGTCTGTGCCCACATGTTCCCTGGAGGCAAGTGGGGGAAAAGGTGGCAGAGAGGAAACATAACTTTTTAGGCTCAGAGAAATCCTATAGGGAGAGGTGGGTGGATCCCAATCCTGTCAATCAAGGTGGCATCTCTGGAGCATCAACTGTTTGCAAACTGCTCTGGGCATTTGATGTGCGTTGTCTCCTACCTACATACCCAACCCACAAGGTCATTTCCAACATGGGTTACAGGTACAAACCTTGTTGGTCATTAGGAATCAACAGAGTCTTCACTGCCCATGAGCAGTGATGGAATCCACATGAGACCCACAGTCCCTGGAGCATCGACACCCACATGACCACCACTTCCTAAGTGCCACCCCAAGCACACGGAGAAACTTGTAATCCTGCCTGCTCCCTGGCACTGCGTAGCAGAGGAACTTGAGTCTGGAAAGAGTTAAGTAATCCAAACAGGGCTCAAACTCCTAAGAGGCTAGGTTGGGTTTAAATGCCATCAGGTCACACTCTTGACCAGCCACCTTTACAGTGTCTCTTCTGTGTTCTCTGAAGTTGACATTATGCAAGTCACTATTTACTCTGACAGGAACCAACCACCTCCTTTGGGAGAGGCTAATGTCCCAGAGTTGAGGGTCATTTAAGAGCCCAGTTCTCCAGGACTGGAGAGAGGAGGGGCATTCAGAATGACTAGAAGGTTCAAAACTCCATGTAGCGTCAGGAGTCGTTCGTAGCTGAGGCCGAATGTTCCAGAGGGAGTCAGAGTGGCAGAGGGATGAGAAAGGAACAGGAGTGTTGGGGCGGGGGGGGGGGGGGGGGGGGATACCTAAAGAATTCCCTCTTCTTTGATCACTGGAGATGAAATTCTAAGCCCCAGGCTGGATCCCTGGCCATCTGGAGCACGCTGCTTCCCTCCTGGACTCCCTGTTCTTGGTCACTGAGCTGATGTCTACTTAGTTATTCTTTGGACTATCCCAATGAGGAATGGAGGAGGACTAGATCTTGGGATGCAGCAATGCTCCAGCTGCATGAGAATCAGACCCATAGCAGGACCACCTTCTGGGGAGTCTCCCAAATGACCTCTAAATGTGCTCTTTCTGGCTTCGCTAATCACACCACCACCAGGAAGGTGATGGCCCAATGGGGACAGAAAACTGGTGGCCTCTGCTTTCCCCCAGTTCCTTCCATCTCTTCTATCTTCCTCTCCCTTCTTCATGCACCAAAGACTATTTGAATATTTAAAGCCTTGGAAGAATAAGGGCCCCAAAGTTGAAGTGGATCTGAGGTCTCAGGGCTCCTCTTTGCTGTCACACCTTGACCTAGACCCTGTGTCTTCTCTCCTTGCAACCCCATCCCTGACTTGGCATCTGTCAAAATCTCACATCTTTCAAGGTTCATAGGGAATTTCCTCAGACCCCACATCCAGACTCCCGGATCTGGCTGTCTCAAGGCATGATGGGTAATGTGGTCTAACCCTTAAAAGTGAATGCTTGTATAACATGACTCTGTGTCAAACATGGCACCAGAAGAGCTGAGGAGTGTGGCTCAGGGGTAGAGCACTTGCCTGCCACATACAAGGCCCTGAGTTCAATCCTTAGTACCACAAAAGAAAAATATAAAAACATGTAGTAACTAAACATGAGCAGGAAGTTCCTCCAACCCCATTCCACTCCAACCTTGGCCATGCTCCCTCAAGGCTTCAAGTCCCGTCACTCTTCTGGCCCGCTCTCTGCCCTGTGGCCAGCACTCTCCTGTCCCTTACTGTTGTCCATAGTCCACCTCCTTGAAGTTGGAGCAGTGTCCTTACCCAGCAGGTGGGCGGGAATGGGGCCATCCAGGTTGATGTGCTGGGACCCATAGTGGCGGTGCAGGGAACGGCGCACGTAGGCATGCAGGTTCAGGTAGAGTGGCTGCAGCTCCTGGTATAGTTGTTCCAGGTCTTGCTCCAAGTTTTTAGACTCATATAATGATCTCCATGAGTCCCCTCCATCAGCGTAGCCTGCACAGGAGACACAGCCAAGCTTCCCCAACAGCAATCGTTCACTCAATACACCCGACACCTCTAGCGCCCTTCCTGTCCCTGGCCTAAGGGTCTCAGAGGACCTCTCTGAGGAGCTTGGGGGGGACTGGGGAACAGTCAGTCAGTGGTACCAGCACTGGGAAACTCACCATTGAGGTGGGCGATCTTGTTGGAGAGTTCTACATACTTTGGGAAAAAGGGAAGGATGGCTCTCCCTACTTTGTCTCGCCAGCTCTTCCACACCCATAACAGTTCTTCATATTTCCGGGATGTGGCCATCATATTTGTCAGATCTGGAAGGGAGGGGTTGGATGGCTTGAGTCTCGGTCTGTGGCTCATCTCTCATCTGTTTATATGTGGAACTTGGTTATGGAATTTCAGAGTTGGAAAGCTGGTAAGATCACTTGGAAATGACAGTATTGGCAGTAAGTCTAGTGAGAGGGGAGAGCTAGGGAGCCAGTGGCCACCTGGAGCTGTGTGTGTGCTACACACACACACACACACACACACACACACACACACACACACACGACCTCAGACACTTGCAGGGT
Organism: Peromyscus aztecus; assembly: GCA_902168405.1. Classification (NCBI taxonomy): domain Eukaryota; kingdom Metazoa; phylum Chordata; class Mammalia; order Rodentia; family Cricetidae; genus Peromyscus; species Peromyscus aztecus. Next base: position 16,219 of record CABHPQ010173153.1, on the reverse strand, counting down.
TTGATAACTTTGAAAGGGATTTACTTGTTCCTTTCTTATAAGCAGCTTTATGACATGCTTGTGTCCCCACGCAGGAGGTGGCCAGGCTGGAGCAAAAACAAAATGCTCTCCTATGAATTCCCCTACCCTGGGAGAAAGGGTTTGGGAAGTTTCACAGGCCTGAATTCAAGTTCTATCCCTCTCATGGGATACCTTGAGAGTTACCTTGGGCAGGTCTCTTTCCATATCTACAAACAAGAGAGTAACCCTGGCCTTCCCAGGGACTTGGAAATGTCTGTCCCCAAGCAGGGCCCTGGAACCCACAATATCCTCTGCAAATCGTCACTGGACTCAAAGGAATAAAACAACAGCTGTAAGGATTGTGTGAGTACAAGAACTATGTGAGCTGCCCCTAGCAAGGTGGACCCTGGCTTTAGGTCTTGTGAAGCTACTCTGTGTGAGACACCCCAGTAAGAATACAAAGCTGACATCCACCTCTCAGGCCAGGGTGAGGGTCACACAAGACTGCAGGCATCAGTCTTGGAACAGAGCCTTCTCCTCCTGCTCTGCCCTTGGCCTAGATAAAGGAGCCTTGGAGCATCCGAAACTCTTACGGTTGAACTTGGGCTCTATTCTGGAACATTCTGTGTCATATACGCTTGTCACAGAAAAGGTAAATTTAATTTAGCTTTCTTTGAAAAAGATTTGTTTTGAGAATTCTGTTCTGATGATGAAAGTCATTGATCTTCATGGGCTTTTTATTTTAATTACCATGTCTATGACCAGATGGCCTAGTCCTGGATCAAAGGCCTGGATGGTAGGGATGCCAAATGCTACACTTTTTTTTTGATATCCATATTTAGAAATATACACCCAGATAAGCACACGTGTCCCAATTGTGCTTGCGCACACACACATGCACAGAAGCACGTACATGTTCCCTCTTTGCGTGCGTGCCCACACCCACTACCTATGGGCCAGACCCTGCCCTGGAACTATCTCTTGCTCCTGTTTATTTTCCATTTCCCCTTGTATTTGTCATTGTTCTGACATGGGAGCTAGGCTGGAGCCAGGAAGAAACAACTTCTGGTAACGACTCCTCACAAAGAATGCTTATGACTCTAGCTCACCAACCCTGGAAAGAGATATGTGTGTGGGTCCTGGGGGAGGGGTCAGAGTGAGCCTTTTCTAAGGAGACAGCCTGAAGAGAGATAAGCAGTGAGAGGTGGTTATGAGCCGGTCATGGCTGTCTGGCGGAAAGGTGCCATGGAGGAAGGGATGGCGTGGGAACGCTATCAGCGGGGAACAGGAGGCCGAGTCCTCATTTAGTGCTTCTAGGGCGGTGGGACTCTCTGGCCCCAGATTCTTTTTCAGTAATGTCCCAGTGGGGGAGGGGTTCCAAGGAAGCCACAGAAGGTGGAGACACAGACTCTCGAAGGTCTGTAACTCTCCTTTTTGGAGCCCGAGCCTTTAAAACACATGTTTGAGATTCTCCTGTTCTGAGGGGCACGTAGAGAGGAAGGAGAGTTGGGGAGTTCTGGGCAGGAGGGGTGCCCTGGAGGGGCAGAGAATTAGGAAAATGTTGATGAGGTGCAGGTTCCCACTGGAGGAAGTGAGTTAGGGAAGCCCATCCCCTCCTTCCCTTGACAGCACCCTCACCCCACCAGCCAGCCCCCCAGCTCTCTCTCTCTCTGGGGTACTCTCACCAGGCTCCAACGGCAGACAAGTTCCATTTGAGTAGCAAACATCGGCTATGCTGTAAGTGGTCTCCATGTCCAGCAGGAGCTGGTTGTACTGCAAGGGGAAGAAAAGAGTGGTGAGGTACCCCCCCCCCACACACACACACTTTGCTCTGGCCTCAGGCATCATGGATGGGACTCAAGGGAGCATGTGCCCCCAAATGCTGCAGTCATGGGAATTCTGGAGACATGTGGACATGGCCCATGTCAAGAAAGTAACATGGAGGCAGACCCATGATTTGTTTCACTTCCCAGCAGTCTCCACTCCCTGCTCCCCATGGCCACACACCTCTTCTAGCTCCTTGGGAGGCAACACTGCCCGGTCCATGTTCTGAACCTTCCTTATGATTCGCTTGGTGGTAGAGTTCTGGAAGTTGTTCACATCAAACTTCTTGGCCAAGGTGCCATATTTCAGGGTGTAGTTGGCCACCTTCTTGTTTTTCTGAAGCTGAGGGCACAAGGGGGTGGTGTCACAGGCTCAGGAGATTTGACATGACCTTTGTGTAGGAGGTTCCATAAAGGTAGTGTCAGGAGTGTTTTGATCAGGCCGATACCTTTGCCCGTACGAATACCCTCCTCTTCAACCTGGGTCATCTGCTAATGTACTGGGTAAAGTATATGTTCCTCAACAGATAGCTACAGTCTAGCAATATATAATATATCCTGATAGAGTAGGGAAAGGGAGACCAGCCATTCTATAAATGTCACTAGGATGAAGGCAGGGTGCTATTAGATAGGAGACACCCCCCCACCCCAAGCATTCAGGGGTTGCATCTTTGAAATAGGAAGAATATCATTGTGTATAACTGCCTAAGGATGTATGCAGGAAGAGAAGTTGAGGTACTAAGGATCCATAGGCAGCACACAGTGGGTCTTCAAGTAACATTAGCACCCTATGAGCTAGGGTTAGAGCACATGGCCAGAATTGGCTTCCTGTGCTATAATGTACACTCGATCACAGAGGAAGGAACGGGGTGCAGGGGAACGATCCCTCACGGTGATGACAAAGAGGCTGCCAATCTTTTAAAGAGGGATGCTGCTGCCATCGCTTATTTACATACAACGGATTTCAGTCTCTGGGAATGGTGACTAAGAATGGTATCAGACTAGAGAAATGTGCTCAGGTGTGGATCCAAAGCCACTAAATCCGAAATAGAGTGTTTTAAATATTCTGTTCAGACTTTTCACCAATTTTGGCAGCTTGGTGCTGTGTGTGTGTGTGTGTGTGTGTGTGTGTTCTGTGAGTGTGGCTGTGTGTGTGCACATGCTACATGTTGGAGTTGGCGGAAGCGGTTCCTACCAGGATCTTGCTGGCCTCTAGGGTGATGTTGGTGTTGTAGCGCCAGTTGGCCTCCGCGTACTCATTCCACAACCCCTGGACTGTCCGGTCATACTCCTCCACGAACCTGTTAGCCTCCTCCTCATCGGTCACTAGGTCTGTAGGAGGTGAGGAGGAAAACAGACAGGCCTTGCCTTCCTTGTCACAAGATGTGGTTTCACTGGAGTTCCCTCTTGTTGTCCCCGGGCTGCTTGACCCCTCGTGGCCCTGCCCTTCTCCAAGAGTCCCACTTGGGTTCTGGGTTGTCTGGATGGTTGTCTGGAGAGCTGTTGTCTGGCTTTGGGTTGTTGGCTGGTTTGTTATCCCCTGGCTGTTTGTCACGTGGTCAGTGGCCACCTGACTGAGGACCAGCAGGGGGTTCCCGTAGCAGAGCAGCAGAAAGAGGAAGCTGGGCAGTCCTGGAGTAGCCCAACCTTGGCCCATGGCCGCAGGAGAGCAGAGCCCTGCAGCCCCCACCACTGGCCAATAAGAGCTGAGTCTGCAGTGTGACCTCATAGAGCCATGTGCCAGCAAGACTGACCCCAGGGGCCCTCGGGCTTGGGCACAGCATCTCTAGGATGCTGGGAGAAAGACATGCCCATCTTTGCTGTAGGGCCCTGATGATGAGCCCAGGGGTGGGCTGGCATTGCAGCAAAGGATACCAAGGCTCAGCTGGAAGGAGCTGACCAGGAACCTGAGGTTTGGGCCCAGAGGCCAGGACTCCTCTTGGTCCCAGCCCACCCTCACGTAGGGCTTTACCAATGTTCTCTGGATAGTGGTCAGGTAACGGTGGGCGCCACTGATACTCTGGCCAGCCTAGGACTTCGCCATTCCGCTGATTCTGCTCCTGCAGCCACTGACTGACTGGTTGGAAGTACTCCAGCAGTGCCTGGGCATCCAGGGCATCTGAGCCCACCATATCCTGCAGCACCTCCTGCCAGGGCCTGGAGCCGCCAGCCTGCAGCACCTTCCTGTCAAGGAGAGTGAGCACTATAGGTGTGGGGGACACAGGCTGGGGTCCGCAACAGTGCTGCTGCCCATCTGCCCTCCAGTAGTAAAAGAACTCTAGGGCTAGGGTCTCTGTGAGGGTGGTAGGGGACATTCGCCTGGCCTCATGGCAGTTGAAGGCCAGCTCAATAAATATTTGATACAAAGTAGAGAAAGGGGGAAGAGGGAGGGAGAGAGCTGGGGGAGGAGAAGAAAGAGTTACTCCAGAGCAGTATAGCTTTGTGCTGTTCCAACCAGAACAGTCAGCTACCTGCAGAAGTACTGTTCGCCAGCCTCCCCTCAGCCTCAAGCTTTTTTTCCCTTTCTGCCACATACCGGAGCTTGGCCCCAGCCTGGGTCGACTGGTAGATGTCACACTGGTGGAGTGGGCCCTGGTGGCCTGCCTCCTTGCACAGTGCTTGATGGAACTGGAACTGTAGAATGAAGCTCACAAAATACCTGTAGGGACAGAGCAGGTGCCAGGAGGACTGTGGAGAGCGAGACAAAAGCCCTTGTCCAGGCTCTACCCTGTGTTCGGCAGGGCGACAGCTGGACTAAGGGCTAGCAGCAGGAAGAAGGAAAAAAAATTGAGCGTAGCCCAGGAGAAAGGGTCATTCTAATTCTCAGCCCTTGGGCCTGAAGGATGATGGAGCGGGGAGGAACACACAGCCCTGGTACCTGATGTACGGTGCCACATTTGGGATATGAAACTTGGCTCCGGCATCAAAATGGGTTTCATTCCGGACAACTGGAGGGCAGATCCCCTGATACTTGGTTCTAGAAGGGGATGTGTAAAATCTTAAGGCCCCAAGGGACGCACAGACTGCTTGAGATTTGCAGAAAAGGTACTGGTTCCACCCGTAGCCCACCCCTCCCGCAGCATCCCTTCTACAACCTGGAAAATGGGGGAAACTTCCTGGGGCTAAGGTTTCAGCAGGAAGGGAGGAGGCAGTGGGTAGGGGGGCAGACATTGTTTAAAAGGAGGGACAAGACTGGTGGGGGCTGGGGGCGCCTGGGTTAGGCTTTTCCTATCTCTCTTCTCACCTAAGATACCACCAGTCGAAATTGTAGCGGGAGGGTGAGATGCGTCCACTGAAGACCCCCCAGCGCCACTGGTCCACCAAATAGCCGAAGGGCAAGAAAGCAATTTTCTCTAGGGCCATCTTGAGCAAGTAATTGATGTCACTTTCTGTCCAGAAACAAGAAGACAGAGAAGGAAGGGGAGGAAAGAGACCAGCTAGGGTAGAGTGGACCTGGGAGAGGAGGAGGACCATCCAGCACGGAGGTGAGGCTGGACAGACAGAGGTGAGTCCCCAGTCCTTAGCTCTGCGTGGATAAGGACTCTGGGTGAGTGCTAAGCTCAGGGTGTATCTGGGGCCTCAAGTTAAAAATGACAAGGTGGCGTGGGGGGACAGTAGAGATCTGCTGTGGTAGAAAATGTGAATGGCTCGGGCTGGATCCTCTCCTGTCCCCAGCTCATACCCATGTCATTGGCACCATGGTCCAGCAGGCCGATTTTGTGCAGATGGGCAGGAGTGGAGACAGACAGTGCCAGCACATCCCCGATGGCCTCATGGAAGCCGGGGTTGGCACCTCTACGCAGGGAGAGAGTCAGGTCCTTGTACTGTAGGTAGTACTGCACGTGGCCCATCTCATGGTGCACCGTGGACAGCTGCTCCATCGTGACCCGTGTGCACTGATTGATCCTGGAGCATGGGTAGGATGAGGACGAAGGTGAAGGAGAGGGCAGGGGCCAGAGCACTGGGCAGGCTGGGACTGGAGGAACATAGGGTTAAGGAGGACTCTGTCCTGGGGTGAGGAATGCTTGGACACATACAACCCTTTGACCCTAGCCTGGCCTACCACCACTCAGGCCCTCCTCCATTCCAGAGTACCCAGCTGATTGCTTCTCAAAGCTTCAGGGATGGTGAGCTAATGGGATGACATGGCCTACAGCCCTGGAGTAGAACAGTCCTCCAGTACAGAGGCAGGTCTGAGTCACAGCGGCCTCCTCCTTGGAGCCTCCCGCCCCCCACTCCTCTTCCCAGGTCTAGACCTGAAGTCCTTTCTGTTGTAGAAGTCCCAGGCTGAGGCATGGCACACCACCTCCCGCCCATCACGTGGCTTCTCCAGCATCGACTCTGCCCAGAACTCAGGAGGCATTGGTGAGAGCCCCAGCGAGGTGAAGAATTCCTCTGCTACCCGGAACATGTGTGTAGCATTCCAGCCCTGGGAAGGAGGTAGGGAAACAGGTCAGGGGGCCAGCCATGTGGGAGCCCCTGGGACTGCCTGGAGGGCAGGGCTTAGTGATCTCCACCCAGGATAGCTTCTGGCCCAGGAGAGATACCTGAGGCTCAGTGGCCTCACTTCCCAGGGGTAGGGCACTACTGACCACAAGAGGATCACTCTGCCACAGGACGAGACCCAAGGTCGCTGTTGACTGTTGTATGTCACGCCTATCACATGGCCCTTCCTACACTTCTCGCCGTCTCGTTGCCTTACCTGAAGCCTGACTCCAGAGCTTACCTTCTCCACCATTGTACTGGTGACATCGAGGTTGGGTTTGTCTGGGAAAGGCACTACCATGTCATACATGTTGTCCCAGCTCTGGGCCCACATGTCTCCTAAATGGAAGAAGCGAATGGGACAACTTGGGCTCCTGCCCAGCCATGCCAGTTTCCCATATATGCTACCCTAGATGGGTGCCAGCACCTATGCCCTAGGACCATAGGACAGCTCGCCTGACTTTCTCTAGGCTCCACAGGACTGGTTACTGGTTAGTGGTGTCATATCTGAATATGCCAGGATCCTTTGCCAAGGGGCCACAAGCTTCCAGGCTTCCAGGCTTGTGTCCTCGGATGTGATCTACAAGTAGGCTGCCTCTTCCCTGAACCCGCAGCCAACGCCATTGGCTTGACCCCTAGCTCCGCCCCATTCTAGTTCTCTGTTGGCTCTACCTTCCTGACCTACCCTAAGCCTTGGTGTCCCCACAAAGGCTTCTGGGGACATTGAGCCACAGGGGCTTCTGCATCAGGAAACAAAGGTCATGGCATTCCACACATTGGAGGTATCATGAGGACGAACCATCTTCCCTCTGCTGGGCATTTTCCTGCACCCCAAGTTCCCCTAGGCAGCAAGGTCCAGGTCCTTACCCAGCAGATGAGCAGGAATAGGCCCCCTGAGGTTGATATATTTGTCCCCATAGCGTCGATGCAGTGCTCGGCGGACGTAGGCATGGAGGTTCAGGTAGAGGGGCTCTAGTTGATGGTAGATGTGCTCCAGAGTCTCCACAAAGGAGGGGGAGTCATACAAAGAGCGCCAGTAAGCTCCCGTGTCTGAGAAGCCTAACAGAGTGGGAGAGAGCAGGTCAGGCCCAAGGCTTTGGTGCTCCACATCCTAGTTTTAACTCTGCTATCTTCCTGACTCCAAGCATTGGCTTGAGATTGATGCTCAAGTTGGCCTTGATTGAACTCAAGATCCTCCTGCCCCAGTCTCTTAAGGTCTGGGATTACAGTAGTGTGTGACACCCTCCCATCTTTTAGGCATCTATAGCCCAGGCTGGCTTCAAACTCCTCACCCTCCTACTTCAGCCTTTCAAGTACTGGGATTACAGGCCTGGGTCACCATATCAAGGTCTATAATTTCTAAGTAGGGGCTACTCTAAGCCTCTAGCAAAATAGGTCCCTGAGCACAAAGCTGCAGAGAGTCTTAGGGCAGTGCCACAAATGGTACCAGGAACAGCAGTAAGAAGGACAGGACAGCAAGGTACTTTGGCTACAGATTTCATGCCATTCCCACTAGCTCTGAGACCCCTTGGGTCAGCCCTGGAGCCACCATACTGGCTGCTTTGTCTAGCTCAGGGACTTGGGGCTCTGGGGACAACAGACAAGAGTGTCTTATGAGCTAGGAAAGAAAGACTTGCTGTCCACGGAGTGGAAGATACAAGCTCACCGTCTTGTTGGTAGGCTTCGTTGCTGAGGGTGGTAAACTCTTCATAGAGGGGTTTCAGTGGGATGCCCACAACATCATGCCAGCTCTCCCAGGCGAACAGCAGCTTGGCATAACTTCGCGAGGAAGCCAGAATGTTGGTGAGCTCTGAGACAGGTGAGCAGGGTGAGATAGGAAACGCCTGTGTGCCAGCCTCTAACAGCCTTCACCAGAGGTGCACACTGGTCTTCACCATTCCCACCAGCTTCTTCTATACCACAGTATCCCCAGACCAAGGACAGCCTTTGGGCTTGCTGGGGTGAGGCTATACAAAGAAAACACCCGGCAGGACCCTGCACCCAGGAAAATGTCTAAGGTAGTAGACACAGAAAGGACATTTAGAAGTTAGAACAGGTGGACCCTCCGTGGCTCATTGCATAGAATGGCTGACCTTGTGGTGAAGCCCCGAGGGACCCAACGCTTTGTGAGAGGCTTTTGGAGAAAGTGGGGCGACCCATTAAAAGGAGAGGTAGCTTAGTGGTGGAGGGGTGGAGCTAGAGGGTTCGTGAAGTAAGTCTGGCAGGAGTATGGGTGCATCTGCACACTCCAGCCCCAATGGGGGACCAGTGCCTTTGATTTACTGACAAACAGCATCCCGTAGATGACCCAGAAGGACTAGGAAACCCCAGCAGAGATGGGATGGGCCGGTACCTGGGTCCAGGGACCAGCAGGTGGCAGTCTTGTTGGGGAAGCAGACCTTGCTGGTAGAGTAGATTCTGCTCATGTTGTTTAACAGGGAGTTGTACTGCCAATTTGGAGTTGAGGAACTATTAGTAAACAAACATTGGCCCCTGGAGTTAATCTGCCCACCCACCTCCCTTGGCTGGGAGGAAAAAGTGGCCTGGAGAGGGGATGTGACTCAGACAAGGTCACTCAGCAACTCTCGGCTTTTCCAATTGCCACTGCAATTGTGGAGGCAGCCTTCGCAAGTGGAACTGACCAGAGATCCAGGGATCCAAGACAAACACCAGCTTGGTACCAGCCCACCGTGAGGGTGAATCGTTGCTATTCTCTGGCCTTGGTGTGGTCTGTCTTCCCAACCTTTCTAATGAAGCCCATATACCGAGTCTGTCTAGAGAGAAATTTACTGGTGACTCTGTGTGTGTGTGTGTGTGTGTGTGTGTGTGTGTGTGTGTGTGTG
>CABHPQ010173151.1:0-22973 GCA_902168405.1 Peromyscus aztecus | reverse complement strand
TGTGCTCTGTCGTCCTTACTCTTCTTCAGCGGGCACTCTGGAGCCACCAGGGCTTACAGCCGAAGGCCTGTCCTGCCCCCTCCCGCTCTGCAGGGGCCGTCAGTTCAGAATCGATTGTGAGCCTGAGTTCCTTGTTGCTCTTTCTGGATATGGCTAATGACAAGGTCTGTGAGACCACCTTTGGGGTGGAGGTACAGCTCTTATCTAACTGAAGTTACTCCGCGGCTGTTAGGAGGCACTGGGAGACATGTAGCTCTATCCAGGACTGGCTGGGGGCCTGGGGACACTGCCCTGCTTCTCTGTCAGAGTCTGTCAGTAGCATATAGCAATTATTTCATTGTGTGTGTGTGTGTGTGTGTGTGTGGTGTGTGCATGTGTGTATGTATTTATTTGCATGTGGATATTCACGTGAGACGGTGCGTGTGTATGTGTGAAGAGGTCAGAGTTTGATGTATTGTATCTTCCTCGATTACTTTCCACGGTATATGTTGAGCAGGATCTCTCATTTGAACCCAAATCGCCAGTTTGGCAGCTCCTGCTAGCCAGCTTACTCCAGACTTACACAGTCTCTACCTTTGGCTCACTGGGATTGTAGGCAGGGCTGTGGTGCCCACCCACGGTTTACGTGGCTTCTGGGGACCTGAACTCTAGTCCTTACCCTTGTATTGCAAGCATTTTACCTGCTGAGCCATCTCTTTGGCCCCATATATAGCAATTCTTAGAAGCAGGCTGTACATCTACCATGTCCATGTACAAGGTGTTAGCACCTTCTAGAGCAGGCAGGAGGTTCTGTGTTCTGTTTTCAAACCTGATCCTTATCGTGTAATGATGCCAAAGATCGATGAGAGGCCCTTCCCTTCCTCCTTCCTATCAGGGAGTGTATTTAACAGAAACAAAGCCAACAGTTTCTGCCTCGCTGGGCGTCTGCACCGTCCAGAGACGTTATCATAGACAAAGGAGAATGATTCAGTGTTGATGTGTGGAATGGCACTTGATGTCAGGTCATGGTTTTTACTAGTAAAGTTCTCGTGACTATTTTTGTGGGTTCAGTTGCGTGACGCTGCCACGCTGTACAGTTGATGTACACATAGTACAGATAAGTCCTTTTACAGGACACAGCACAGAGACCGCTAGTGACATCTTTGTTTTTGTGATTGATACCTGATTGTGTCCGTCACTCACGGCCACCATGTCTTTGGACAGAGCCATTGCTCTCTGGGATGACCTCGCCACACAGGGAATATTTACAGGGCCAGATTTTATTTTATTTTTTCATGGTCCCTTCCTGTGAGGTAGGGAAGGTACCCACACCTTGGCAGGCGATGTGGTATGTTAGCGGGCTCTCGGCTTGCCTTTAACCTGGCCGCATCTGTTACCAAGAGGAATTTTGCTTTACTTGTGTTTAAAATGTTCCCTGTGACGGGCTGGAGAGATGGCTCAGAGGTTAAGAGCACCGACTGCTCTTCCAGAGGGCCTGAATTCAGTTCCCCCATATGGTGGCTCACAATCATCTGTAATGAGATCTGATGTCCTCTTCTGGTGTGCAGGGACACATGCAGACAGAACACTCTATACATAATAGCATAAATGTTAAGAAAAAAAGGAAAGTTTTAAAAAAAAATGTTCCCTGTGATTGATATAGCCAGAAATGATTTTAAGAAGTTGTAAAAGTGTCATTAGGTACGTTAATTGTAGAAAGGGGTTTCCATATGACATTTCCATACATGCTTAGGATGTACCTCAGTGAGAGGAAATGCATGTGGCCAGCCCCGTGACGGCATTCACTTCCAGAGGGCCCCGTGGTCATTCCCAGAGGACCTGACCTGCAGGCTCTTGTCTCCTTCCTTTGTCTGTAGGGCGCTGAGCGGAAAATCAGGGACGAAGAGCGGAAGCAGAGCAAGAGAAAAGGCAAGTGTGCTGACCCGGGTTCCGGGGGGGTGCCTGGCGGTGGCGTGTCCTGCAGAGTGTGGGCTGGATGGGGGCGAGGCTGACATGGCCGTCACCAGCAGCTGAGAGGAGGGCAGAGGCTTGCTCACAGAACTGCAGGCCAGTGTCTTGGGTTATCCTGGGCTCAGGCTTTTTGGATGCTGGTTCTGGCTCACTATGTAGATCAGGCTGGCCTCCAAATCCTAGAGCTGGAGCAGCCTCTGCCCCCGCCCCGCCTGCCCCCCCCTGGGGGGGGGGGAGCTGGGATTAAAGCCGTGCATCACCGCGCACAGCAGCCCATGACTTTAATCTCTTGGTGGCCTGTTTTTGCTCCCCAGTTCCCGATGTTAAGGTGCAACTGCTTCCCTCACACAAACGGACGGACATCACGGTGTTCAAGCCCTTCCTGGATCTGGAAACCCAGCCTGTCCTCTTCATCCCTGATGTGCATTTTACCAACCTGCAGCGGGGCAGTCACGTAGGTACCAGCCTCCTGGGAGAGGCTTCAGGGCCGGCAGAAAGAAACTCCTGGCGTTTTTCATAGTCAGACTGCAGTGGCCCTTTAGTCAGGTAGTGAGCTCTCGGGAACTTTCAGCCGTGACAGTGACGTGATGCCCATTACAATCAAACGGTAAATAGTGCTGATCCAAAGATACAATGTCGGACCTGTCACCTAAGTTCCCCTTGTGTCCTTTCATGTCGTAGCTCTTTTGAAGATGTTGAGTAGCCTCACATTCAGAGTTCGAGTCTGTGGTCTTGTAAGCTCAGCTCGGGTGGCACCTGTGTCCGAAAGCCCCCTTCTTGTAGTTCCCGTTGTGGATGTCGTTGGCATGTGCCATGTGCTCTCCAGCCATGTCTTAGCGACCCGTGCCACATTTAAAAGCCGGCCACTCCCTGCTTTGTGGGACAGGAGCTTCGGGAGAGTGTGGCTTTTCTTTTTTACTGAGGTCAGGTAAATACCACAAAAGAGACCTTGCCATGCCCTTACTGGACAGACTTGTAAGGGACTAAAGAGTTTGCAGAGGGTTACCAATACTCTGACTCCAGTGAGACACCTCAAGGCGAGCTGCAGTCTGCTGGCTTTTCCTGTGAAGGGACTGGTACCAGTGAACGGCTCAGATTTTTTGGGCTGTATCGGCCCGGGGGGGGGGGGGGGGGGGGTATTCCACTCTGCCATTCTGTTGCAGAGGGAGCCACACACAGTGAGGGACTGAATGAGTGGATCATCCTTCCACTAAACGTTGACATCAGCCGGCCTCTATCAGGTTGGATCCATAGGCCACAGAGAGCAGCCCCTGAGTCAGCTGTAAAAAAATCCGGGCGTTGGAAGATATGGCTACAGGATTGTGTCTTTTAGAAGGATTTGGTGTTAGGCTGGTCACACTCAAAATTATCTCCATCTTGGGACTACTTTACTTATCTGTCGTCTGAACTATTTGAACGAGTTTGGAAAACAGTCTGACTCTGTGGTTTTGGTCTTAGGTTCTTCCCATCCCCCCTGAAGATCTGGAAGGTGAAGGGTAAGGCTTATGTTTTCTTTTACTCTAATAAACTCAAACTTACCAAAAATGTGGAGCTCCAATACGAAGAGCTTGTTTCCCTCTGAGCTGTTCACGTCAAGTTTCTCAGCGAGGTGTAGTGACGCCCACGGACATGCTAGCACTTGTGAGACTGAGGCGGGAGGATGGGAACTGAAGCCATCCTGGGCTACACAGCGAGTCTCGGGCCAGGGCGGCATAGCGAGACCCCGCTTCCAATGAAAGAAAGCAGAGCGGACCCAGAGCCCCTCGTTCCTGAATACCCGTGTCCGCCTCCTACTAACAGGGACCTCACTGTGCCCCACGATGTGGGGGGGACTCTGCCAGCTCAGCCGCACACCCCGCTCAGGTCACACTGACTGTGCAGTAACACCGCTAACACAGCTATGTGAGGCCAGATCCAGCTGAGAGCCTCCCACGGTGGTGTGGTTAACCATCGCAGTCTGGGACGACCTGCTTTGACTTACTTTCGGGGCCTCTGCAGTTGAGGCCCCACAGTGCACTCCAGATGTGCACAGCAGCAGGATGGCTTACGGCGACACTGTCCTGACAGCTCCTCCCCTGGCACCCCGCCCCGTTCATCTCCTGCCTGTGCCCACGGTGCCCACGTGCCTAAGCCTCTGTCTCATGTGCCGTGGGGACCGTGCACTGTACCCTGTAAATACCTCTTTCACCCCCAAACTTCCAGCTTACTCACTTGTATCAGTGCAGGGCTCTGTTTCTCGCTTGAAGATGAAGCCTTCCCTTCACTCACAGGGAGTCACCGATGGCCTCTGTTGACTTGGGGCTCCCGTCCCCTGGAGCAGCCCCTGGCCCTGACTATTCAGTGCTAGTGTTTTCCTTGTCTGGCCACAGACCCAGCCTCCTGTCCAGGAAATGCTGGTTTCCCCGTAGGGAGGCAGTGTGTAGAATCCAGGACAGGGAGCCCATGTCCCTCTGAAGCCTTGATGCTCCTCTCTGCAGAAAGCCTGCTCACCCCCTTGGGTTCTGTGCCCAGCAGGTCCCCTGCTGTTAGAATATCCACAGCCTCTGCAGACCCCTGCCTGGCTCGTCCTCCATGATGACTTCGGGACTGAGTTCTGAAGAAACAGTAGAGTCTGCTTTGGTCATTTCTTTTTCTGATCACACAAAAGTGCATGGAGATGGAACGCCAGATGTTGGTGGCTTCCTTAGCCCTCTCTCCCTGCATCTCAGTTTGGGTTTTGGCTTTTGAGATGGGGCCGTACCCTGGCCCGGCTGGCCTAGGACTCACTGTGTAGCCCAGTCTGGAGTCAGGCTCGGGAACAGTTCCCACCTCGGGCTTCTGAGTGCTGTGGTGGCGGCTCAAGCCCCCAGGCCTGGCTTGTTTGGTTCTGTTTTCGCTTTCCCTCCTCTCGGGCCCGATCCCACCCCGTTTGTGGCCGGGTGTGCCTTGTCTGAGCGCCAGGCCTGCCGCTGGGCCCATTCCTGGTGTTTCAGACACGGCTCCTGCAGGCGTGTCTGAGACAAGCACCTGCGGTGACCGAGGAGCTGAGGTGCACTGCTGCCTTCAGACCCGTTCTGAAAAAGGACTTGCTGTCCTTATTTCCACTCATCTGTTTCTTCACTCGCCTCACAGACGCTCCCCAGAACACAGGCCTTTGCCAGCTGCACCTCAGACCTGTGCACCCCGCTATTTCCTGGAAGCCTTTAGAAGCTACACTGTGGTTGTCACCCAGGCCTTCTAATGGCCTGTCCTACCTGTGGGCCTGGAATTTCCTGCAGCGTAGACCACACATTTCGGCCACAACTGTCCACCTGACACACCTTGAAGAGCCCCGACCTGTGACATAAAACCCACGATTCCTTAAAGCTGAGCGGAGGAGGCGGCCGGCCTGCCTAGGTGTCTTCTGTCACAGCAGGCCTGGCTCTGCTTTCCTGGGCTCAGAGCTGAGTTAGTGGAAGGATGTCCAGCAATGGAGCCCATCCACACGTCATTTGGGTGGCCTAGGCCTAATGAGCCTCACCCAGGTCGTCGTCTGGCTTGGACCACATAAAGAATGAAAGGATTTTGAGTCTAAAGTGCAGTGACTGCCCGAAAAAACCTCCTTCTGCTCGGGCAGTTATCGGAGTTGAAGCAGATGACCAACCTAACTGTGCTTCGGCTCACTCACAGGTCTGTTTTGAAAAGGGGGCCGTTTGGAACCGATGATGACTTCGTAGTTCCTCCACCTGCAAAGCTGACCCGGACAGAGGAACCCAAGAGAGGTGTGCTGGGTCCCATTGATAAGTGGGAATACTTAGACCACAGTGAGCTCCTGCACTTGGCTTCTCTGGTTTCGGCCCCTGCATGTTCACCCTTCACACCACCACCTCCCCGAGTGTAGGCGGAGGCAGAGTTCAGGGGAAGCCGCAGCTGGGTCCTGAGGCTCGCACTGTGGTGTGTGTTGCTGTCCCTCATGGAGCTCTGTCTGGCTGTCATAACTAGTACCTGTGATCTCTTTTCATGAATTTGCTCATGTGAACTGACTGCTTTTCTCCCCTGCCCCCACCCAGTGCTGCTCTATGTCCGAAAGGAGTCAGAAGAAGTCTTTGATGCTCTGATGCTCAAGACGCCGTCTTTGAAGGGCTTGATGGAGGCAGTAAGTAGGATGCACACCACAGTCCCTCTGTAAAAATGCAGCGAGCCTCGCAGGCCCACTGAAGCACTTTATTAGACAACTCGATTCCTCTGCCACACTGGAAGCTTGACCTCTTTTCCCAGCCGTCCTTTGTGGATGTCTGTAGCATGCCCGCCTCTGGCCCGCCCTGGGCATCCTTGCTTGACTGCAGGTCTGTCTTGTCCCTTGTGACTAGCCTGGGGTTGGTAGGTGGATCACTCGGTCATGTCTGTTCTGCTGAATTCCACATGTGATGGCCTGGGGGCAGTTTAACTCTGTGTGTGTGTGTGTGTGTGTGTGTGTGTGTGTGTGTGGCAAACCACTTGGAAGCTGACAGTAGTAAAGCCTTAAAAATGTCATCCATAGCCGGGGCAGTGGTGGCGCACACCTTTAATCCCAGCACTGGGGAGGCAGAGGCAGGCGGATCTCTGTGAGTTCAAGGCCAGCATGGTCTACAGAGTGAGATCCAGGACAGCCAGGGCCACACAGAGAAACCCAATATTGGGAGGGGCAGGTAGACAGAAGGAATTCCAAATTTGAGGCCAGCTTTGGCTCTAGTAAGAACTTGTCTCAAAACACACACACACACACACACACACACACACACACACACACGACTGTAGAGATGGTCCAGTGGTTAAGAGCACTGGCTGCTCTTCCAGAGGACCTGGGTTCAGTTCCCAGCACCCACATGATGCATGATGGCACATGGCTGTCTGTAACTCCAGTCCCGAGGATGCAGTGCCCTCTCCTGGCTTGCAGAGGTACCAGGCATCATGTGGTGCCCAGACACACGCAGACAAAACGCTCGTACACATGAATTCAAAATTAGTAAATGTGTGTACACACGTACACATAAATAAAAATCTTTTAAAGAAAGATAAAATGGACACTTGAGTGTAATTGTGCGGTTGTTTTCTAAAGCTTTGACAACAACATTCTTCTTCTCTGTTCTTTTAGATCTCAGACAAGTATGACGTCCCCCATGACAAGATCGGGAAAATATTTAAGAAGTGCAAGAAAGGGTGAGTAATGACCAGTGTTCGGTGTACCCGTGAAGACAGTCGTTCACAGCCCTGATTGTGCTCTCAGTGGCATGCTGTCCGGAAGCAGCCGTGAAAATGCAAATGTTAAATCTGGGGTTTCTGCTTTTCTTTGTGTGGGAGAAAGTGGAAGAGTGAGTCAGGGGTCACACCCTGTAGCCCAGGCTAGCCCTGAACTCAAGGCAATCCTCCTGTCTCAGGCTCCCCAGTGCAGGGAGTGTAGGCGTGAACCACCATGCCTTGCTTTCTTTTCCTTATTAAATTTGAAGATCAGTTTTTTTTTTCTTTTTTTGGTTTTTTCGAGACAGGGTTTCTCTGTGTAGCTTTGTGCCTGTCCTGGAACTCGCTTTGTAGCCCAGGCTGGCCTCGAACTCACAGAGATCCGCCTGGCTCTGCCTCCCGAGTGCTGGGATTAAAGGCGTGTGCCACCACCGCCCAGCAAGATCAGTTTTTCAAGGGAAAAAGGAAAAATCTGTATTCGCTCTTCCCATGCCTGGCAGCTGTGAAGTGGCTCCGCCCTCCAGGGTGTGCGAGGAAGCTGCCTAAGGAGGTCCGCGTCTTCTTTCCTGTCACGTTTCACACCACTCACCTGGTTTCCACTTCATGTTTTTGAGATGGGTCTTAGTGTTCTTAAATGAGGTATCTGAGGCTCAGAGGAGGAAGGGCTTGTCTGTGATTGTGTGGTTTGGTGATGTGGGCCTGTGACTCAAACCAGTTTTGACTGACCCCAAAGCCTTTTCCCTTTCTTGAACACCCTACCCTAGGCTGTATTTTCAAGCTACAGAAAATTGCTTCTTGTCCAGAAATTAATTTTTAGTATAGTGTGTGTGTGTGTGTGTGTGTGTGTGTGTGTCCATGCCACAATGCACTAGTGAAAGTCAGAGGACAGCTTTTAGGAGTCAGTTCTCTCCTACCACGTGGGTACGGGGCTGGAACCCAGGTCGCCAGGCTTGGCCACAGCCACAAGCACCTTTACGTGCTGAGCCATCTTGCTGGCCCCAGAAGTTACGATTTTTAGTTCTGTTTTCCTTGAAGTGTTTGTGCTCTTCGGCACGAATAAGCACAATACATAGTTTAAGACCTTTTGTCTTATTTCTAAACCAAATGCTAGTTGGAATTTTCTAGATGAATGTAACAGGAGGGGTTAAGCTTAACTACTTTGTTTAAACTTTGAGGGTGGCTTACCAGGAAGGGTAACCCGTCAGGTGACTGACTCCGTGGAGATGAGTTCTACTGATTCTAACGCAGAACAACCCGTATCGGGTACCCTTCGGTGCGTGAACACTCTAGGCCAGATGGGACAAAACAGGCAACGTTCAGAGTCTGCCACCTGCTTCCACCGCTGGGATCCTTAACTCGGTTCCCTCCCTCCCTGGCTCTCACTGGTCCCTACCATAGGCACCACGGGGCTCTCCGTCTTCTGAATGAGAGAGCCACAGCATGGGAGGGTGTGACAATGTCCCCACAAGTCACAGCCAGTCAATGCCCAGCTATCAAGCAAGTGCAAGCCTGGCTCCAGAGCCGAGCAGGCTGGTGGGGACTCACGCCCTGTCTTTGTCCAGGATCCTGGTGAACATGGACGACAACATCGTGAAACACTATTCCAATGAAGACACCTTCCAGCTGCAGATTGAAGAAGCCGGCGGGTCGTACAAGCTTACCCTGACAGAGATCTAAGGTGCGGGGCACTCAGCCCCCAGGTGTGGGAGTTCAGTGAAAAAGTCCCGTAGAACTTACAGTTTGGCCAGCTGAGGAGCCCGGGCACCCACCCTGCCGACACCTTGAATATCAGGGAAGGAACCTTTCACGTGGGAGATGGCGCTGCGTGTCACATGCTGTGTTGGGGTTTCCCATGTGATAGAAATCCATACGTTGTTGTGTTTGAATTCCTGATGTGTTTAGAAAGCAAAGCGTGAGGACTTTGTACTGGATATAAGACTGTGGGAACCTTTGGGTTATCTGCTACATAACTTACCAAATCTCGGGAGATCTGCCTATGTCCTAGATAGCCATGAGTCGCTGGCTGGCAAGTCGGGCAGGCAGTAGCTGGTCTTTGAGGAGTTTGCGCTCTTTCCTGACCTCAGTCTAACTCCAGCGGCCTTGGGGAGTGGGCCCAGCCTTGAGTAATAAAGGGTTGAGCCGTCTCCCTCCTCCTCTCCTCCTCCGATGTTTACTAAATAGGGTGCATCACTGGAACCTTTCTTGCAACTTCCTTGGACGTCTCGACTGCCTTTCTTATGAAGAACTTCAGTGGGTGACCGTGCGGAGTTAGCTCAGTTAAAGCTGCGTTGTATATAAGTGCAATATCGTTTTGAAGGTCTGCCTGTAAATGTGTACATACATGTCTGATACAAATATATAATATATAAAGACGGTGTCTGTGTACAGATAGTGAAGGCAAACAGGAAGATCTGCTTTGAAAACCCTCCCCAGAGAAGAGGCTATTTTGGATAACGTGGACCAAGCAGGTAGAATGCATTTTCCCAAACACGAGCAAGTGTTGTTCCCTAGCATAGCAAAAAGCCATCCCGGGTGGCAGAGCCGCCTGCTCTGGAGCATGTCATCATCACGTAGGCTTCTGCAGCCGGAGTGGAACTGAGGGAAGACTCGGCTGCAGCCACTGTGTGGGATGTGCATGCAGGTGTCAGCAAGCTGTGCCCTACGGAGTCACGGCCGTCATTGCGAGCCAGCGACACGTCCCCAAATGGGCCTGCTTCTGTGACTGCCACGTTTCAGAGCTTTCAAGCCCAGCTACCGTGTGTGCCACCTGGAAAGCTCTCGTGGATTTACGTTACCGTGGCAGGAGAATGTTTTGTACACACTTAAATATTAAAAAAAAAAACAACAAAACTTTACAATGTAATTTTATAACAAATCCTGTAACAGAAATACAATTGCGGGTCTCTTTAGGTTCAGGGAACTAGAATAGGTCATTTGTATGAGTAGGAATTTTAGCTGAATACTTAGGTAAAACTGTTCTAATGAAGTATGTGAGCAAAACAGCTGGTTTTCTAAGATGTGGGATACGGGTCACATAACACTATTTTATATTTTGTTTTATGAAATCAGTTTTACTTGTTGTAATTGTATCGTTGAATGTGTTTTAAACTAAAGGGATTGAGTTTTGTATATCTATTTCACGAGATGTCGTCCCTCCTTCACGCCATCCTTTTCCTTTGCTGTGACTAACCTGGAACTTGTTATGTAGCCCAGATGCTTCACACTCCGAGGTCTGCTTCCCAAGTGCAGAGATTAAAGGCATGCACCACCACAGCCCAGCATTATTTTTTTTTAAGCTCAGGCTGCCTTTGAACTCAAACTTCCTGCCTCAGCCTCCCCAGCACTGGGGTCGCATGCATGCACCACCATGTGCAAAACATGCTTTTAATGAACTGATGCAATTAATGAAGCCAGCTCCCCTGGAGGATTTCCCGTGACTTCTGTGCCTTCTCCGCACCTTCACCCTTAGGCCCAAAGGCCAGCCTGCGCCCACAGCCAGGGCTACCGATGACTCAATGGCGCGAGTCCAGCTCGGGGAGCCCAGTTGATGGCAGCTGCCCTGTGGGAGCCTTTCCCCAGCCCCCGGTGCTGCCGTTGGCTCCCTCCTCACTCAGCTCTGACTGAGGCTGAGTGAAAGCTGTCTAGTGAACAGGGATTGCTAAGAGGGACCTGAAAGAATGGCTCAGGGAAGGATGGTTCCCAGGGGTCCACAGACCCCGCTTGGGAGGGCATCATGGAGGAGGGCCGAGTGGGTCCCCACATGTGGAGCACTAGCTGCACCTTGGGAGTGTGGAGAGGATGCTCTTTGTTCATTTCTGTGACTCCATGTGCTCCAGGATAGGAGTGTGTGACTGTCATCCTGTTGGTGACATCTGCATGCCACCTGAGGTCACCAGCAGTGCAGCCGGGCTTTGCCCCTGACCTCTGCCTCCTGGGGGTCAAACCTGGTGCTCAGAGGGGATCCCAACTTGTGCTCAGGTCTCCTCTGTCTTAAGCATGTGACCCCTGGTTCTGAACTCCTGTAGCTACTACCCTCCTCAAATCTCTGAACCAAATACAAATGTAGCATCCGGAAAAAGGAAAGAAAATCCCGCCAGCCACCAGAATGAACGTCACAACTCTATGAGAAGGTGACTGGAGGTTTAACCCCACCCCCGGCCCCTGGTCTTCTCTAAGATAACCACTGAGAAGGCCCTAAGGCAGAGGAGTTTCTGGAGTGTGCTCTCTAGTGGAATTGTCCACTCCACCACCGTCCTCCTAGTAAAGAACGCTGGTGAAGGCATCACCTGTGAACAGGGGCGTGTCAATTTCACCACTGGACACCCCCAGTGCTTCTAAACAAAGCTGCGCCTCTGACTGCGGGACTTCTAGAGAATTTGAAAAGCCAAGAAATAGAACGGTGTGTGTTTGGTCTCAAGGGACAAAATGATGGACGGAAAAGATGTGTCCTGGGGTCCAGAGACCTAGTTCGGGTGTCATGGAGACCCAGAGCTCCTGGGTCTGGGCTGGAAGGAGCCATTTCTCCTACAGCAGCAGAGCCACTGGCTGGACATCAGATAGATGGCCTCGTCCTGTGATTGAGTTACAGCCATGCAGGGTGTCTGTCATTAATGTAAGGAGACTGATTGCCTTGGGGACATGGGACTCTGTACTTTGGAATGAGAACGTGTGAGAAGATTGACTAAGCTGGAGAGAGGTAGCTTCCCCGTCCCCAGTGGCCGTGGCCTCCCCACCCACAGTGGTATCTACCTGCCTTGAGCCAAGTATTCCGTGGTGGGAATGGAGGTTGTACGTCGGCTCAGTGGCAGCCTGCGACTCCCCACGGCTGATGTGACCATGTCTGCTGCTGAGTGCCCAGTCAACCATGAGCAGAGGCCGGCACTAAACAGTGCTCCGGCACATCTTCAGTCCTGGAAGGGACAGTGTTTGACTTCCTGGAGTAAACCCTGGATTCGCTTTGTCTGCCTTCCTTGCTTAACGGCCCTGCTAAAACTCCCACCTGCACAGAGTGCCCTGTCCGCTGCCGCGACACTCCACACAGCACTGCCTCTGAACAAACACTCACTGCAGCCAAAGAAGTCTTCCAGCGAGCCCATGCTCACAGAATTCTCAGGTCTTTCCACGGTCCTCGCTGTTCCAAGGGCCATCTTAATAGAACTACGTATGGACTGTCCCTTTGGTGACTTGGTCACAAGGCCACCTCGTCCCTATGGGGCTAAGACAAGGTTCCCCAGAAGGCTGCATTTGCTCTGGATCAGCATGGGACAGGTGCTGAGGTTTCGGACCCCTCCCATCCAGGAGTCAAAAGGGGAAGTGGCTGTGGTACCACTGGGACACACCCGTCCCAGAAAAACTGCTTTCTGTTCGGTCATGGTGGCACATGCCTGTAATCACAACACTCAGGAGGGTCAGGAGTTGGTCAGCCTCAGCTACATGGATAGTCAAGCCTATGCTACAAGACCCTGTCTCAAAAAAGAGAAGGAGCTGGAGAGGCACTCAGCAGTTAGAGCGAGTACTGCTCTTCCGGAGGACCCAGCTGCGGTTCCCAGCACCCACACTGGCAGCTTACAGACACTTGTAATCCGAGGTCCAAGGAATCCCACATGCTCTTCTGGCCTCTGCAGGTGCTTACACTCATAGGCGCGCGTGCACATGCACACACACACACACACACACAATATTTTTTTCTTTTGAGACAGGGTTTCTCTGTGTAGCTTTGGAGCCTGTCCTGGAACTCACTCTGTAGACCAGGCTGGCCTCGAACTCACAGAGACCCGCCTGCCTCTGCCTCCCGAGTGCTGGAATTAAAAGCGTGTGTCACCGCTGCTCAGCAGAGTTTTTTTTTAAATAAAATACGATCTCTAAAGTGTTGAGATACGTGGTTCAGTCAGAGCAAGTACAGAATACATGGAAGGTAGATTGTAAGTGCCTGCTACCACCTACAGCCAGTCATAAAACTGACTGTGAAATGTCATAATTCCTCTTTGTTATAAATACATCTGTGCATAGATCCAAGTATGATGCAAATCTCTTCTTGTTTATTCCCTACCATGTAAGATGTAGTGACTTTTTTTTTTTTTTGGTTTTTCGAGACAGGGTTTCTCTATGTAGTTTTGATGCCTATCCTGGCTCTCACTCTGTAGACCAGGCTGGCCTCGAACTCACAGAGATCCACCTGGCTCTGCCTCCCGAGTGCTGGGATTAAAGGCGTGCGCCACCGCCGCCACTAGCAATGTAGTGACTTTTATCAGTATGTAAGAATTGCACTTTCAGATCATAGTATTTTAAGTTATGGATTATTAAGAGCATATACACTGCTCAAAGATGTCGCCTTCTCCTGGGAGAGGGGGTTGGGGGGGGCTTTGGCTGTACAAGAATAGGTATGTCTTTGGAGATGAGGTGTGGCTTAGGGTAATGAGTGTGGGTACTAAATAGACAAAAGGGTGGGAAGAGGCTAAGAATTCCCAGGGATCTGGCAAAACATCACGTGTGGATGCCTCTGTGACATTGTCTCCTGAGGAGATGAGCATTGGGGATCTGGTGGCACACGCCTGTGATCCCAGCGCTTGGGAGGTGAAGATTGGAAGATCAGCTGTTCAAGGCCAGCCTGGGCTGCATGAGACCTTCACTGACTATACCAGGAAATACATCTGTAGCATCTGAATCAGTGGACCAGTGAGGAAGACACCACTCACCAGCCTGGGCTGCACCCATTGGGAGCCTAATTAGAACAAGGTAAAGGCTTGTGTATCCTTCTTTTCCTGCCCTCAGATACAACTACTCCACTGCCCGGCCTTTTCCACGTCCCCACTCCCGCCCCCACCCCCACGCAGAGTCTCAGGTCTCCAGACTGAGACTGAATTAGCTCCCCCGGGGCTCCAGTAAGCAAATGAGTGTTGGTGGAACTTCTCAGCCTCGATAATTCTGTGGCCCCACCCTACTTCCCTTTCCAGTACGTCCCTGTGTGTGTGTGTGTGTGTGTGTGTGTGTGTGTTTGTGTGTGTGTGTGTGCACAATGGAAGATGACTATATATGGTTATATAGAGACGTACAGGGCTGTCCTCTGCACCATCACCCTGAGTTCAGCTGTGCCCACTCTCAAACCATCCCCCAGATGGGATTATTGTGTTTATTTCCCTCACAGAGGGGTGGGGAGGTCACGAGACCTCACCTGAGTATCCAGCTGCTCCCTACCATGTGGCCTTGGGACGGAGCTAGAGTGTATAGTGGTGGTGGTGGAGAAGTTGTTGTCCCTGCTGGGTAAAGACTTTGTAGTGTGACCTCCTGTAGGAGGACTGTCGCCTCCCTAAGTAACCCCTCCTCAGTGCTCTGTGAAGTGAACTTTGGTGGACTCACACCTTGCTTTGTGATTGGGGCCTTAGGAAAGAGACGTTGTTTATATCTTCCCCGTGGAAAGACTTTAGCAACAAGAGATTGTCTACACGTGTGTGCGGGTGAATAGCTCATCTCCCCATCATTTGCTCTCTGACTGATGTCTATCATCTATCCCTGTCAGTTAGGTAGCTCCTACTCATTCTGTTTCTCTGGAGCATTGGAAATCACAGATCTCCCATTTCCCGATGCACAGCCTACCTTCCTCCTCACTAGCCGCCACAGTGTCTAGCGTGACCCTGCTCGACGTAAATGCTGCGTGTGTTCATCCTACCAGGGGCTTGGCTCAGCTGTGCAGGGAGGTGGCCCAGGTGGAAGCCCCGGCTGCCGCATCCTCCCTGACCTCCTGGGGCCTCGGGTCCCCTCATGGCTGTAGTTCACTCCACTCCCAGCAGGCTGGATTCTTCCCTGGCCTCACCCTCCATGTCCGTGTCGTACCGGGGCGTCGTGAGAGAGTGGATTTTTCGCTCCGCCGGGTGCAGATGGAGCACGTGGTGTGTGGCCCAGCAGCCTGCCCTGGTGCTGTTCCCCGGGCCCCACACCCAGCACTCCATCTCTGTGTGCATGGCTGCTGCTGATAAGGCTAAGCAAACATCCTGCGGGCTGGATCATGACTCTGGTGCTCCTGGGGCCTGGCAGCCTCTATCCAGGAAGTCCCCAGGGGAGAGAGGGAAGCCTGTGCCCATTATCAATTCCGCCTCAGAGTCTAGAAACAGAGCGTGGTTGGACAAGGTCATCATCTCCATTTCACAGAGAGGCAATCTGGTGTCCCCAGGGATCCTATTTGTCACACAGCCACAGACATAGCTGTCATCCCTGTATATCCCCAGAGCCTGCGTGGGAAGACACGGTGTCCTTCTCGATGTCTACCCTCACCCTGTAGCTGGCTCCTTTTCCGTTTTTATTCTATGGGAGCCCACCCTCCAAGCAGCAGATGCCCAGCCCAATGCATACTGCCCAGCATCCCCCTGCTCCGTTGCCGCTGCCATAGCTCCCTCGGGCCTGGGCTAGCTGTTAAGGGGACTTACGGAGCCTCCCCAGCCTGTCTCTCCACCTGGCAGCCATGTTCAAGCAGCTTTTAAGGGATGAATAGTTAGGAGGAAAGTGCCAAGGAGCTCTGGGCATCCAGACAGGCTGTTGGTGAGGCTGGGGAGGTGGCTGAGTTGGTAAGGTACATGTTTACCTTTGTAAGCATGAGGACCCGAGTTTGGGTGCTCCGGAGTTCTCTGACCAGCGCTGGGAAGGCAGAGGCCCAAGGATCCCTGGGGCTTGCTGGCCAGCCAGGCTGGCTGCATGGCTGACCTCCTGGTTCAGTGAGACCCTTTCTCCAGTAGAAAGGTGGAGGGCAATGGAAGAAGATACCTGATGCCTGACTGTGGCCTCTGCATGCCTACGTATGCATGCACAACCTGCATACCACACACACACACACACACATGCACACACACATACACATATACACACACTGCTGTTGATGAAATGTCATTGTCATACTGTCTTTTTTTTTGAGATGTTTTCATTTCTTTGAACTTAAACGTTTTAAGTTTTAAAGAACTTTGTATGTATGCACATGTGTGAATGTGGGTGTTCACGTGCCACAGTGTATGTACATGTAGAGGTCGGAGAACGAATTTCAGGAGTTAAAAGTCGCCTACTATGGGATCCGGAATTGAACTTGGGTCGTCAAATTTGTGTAGCGAGCGCTTTTAACTCACTGTGACTTCTCACTGGCCCTCTTGGAACTCATTTAAAGTAATTACTTAAAGCGTTGGGAGAGCCCAAGATCAGTGCCTAATGCTTCCAACCTGTGTATGGGCCACACTTTATTTCTTTTCATATTTTGCCTTTTTTTTCCATACTGGGTCTTCTGGATAGTGATAAGGCGCGACACCTCTAGAATGAGGTCCCCCTTCCTCAGTGTACCACGTCTCTTCAAAAGTGGCTTCTCCAAGCTGCTTCTGTGCTGGCCACATTGCATGTCCTGGATCTTGTTCACCAGCGTGGTGGCGGGCTTTAGACACCAAAGGCTCCTTTGCTGAGGGGCTCTGTGGGGAGCAGAGCTCACTGCCACACAGGCAAGCCTTGGACGACCGCTCGCCTTAGCCTTCGCCTGCTCCTCGCACAGGGCCTGAAGATCAGCTAGAGGTGGGATCCCAGGGGATCCCAGGACCTCCTGGGGTCCTTTCCCGAGCATGTGCCTTTGTGAATGTGTGTGACTTTCTAGGTTCCCAGACCGTGGCTGAGCTTTGCAAAGCACCTATTCCCCATTCCTTGTCCAGTTTTCCCTTTTCAGCTTCTGTTTTTTACATGTGAATATGGTGTGTGCATGGGTGTGTTGGATGTATGGGGGCACACGTGTGAGGGTGGTACATGTGCACCTGTGTCTTGTATTTGTAGAGGCCAGAAGTTGATAAACATTTATCAGTTTATCTTTATCAGTTGCTCTCCACCTTGTATACTAGAGCCAGGATCTAGTGTTTGCTGTTTGGGGTGTAGTATTAACTAACCAACATGTTCCAGGGATCCCCTATATCTTCCTGTATGAGCACCGGGGTCGCAGTGGGTCCCTACACCCACCCAGCATTTACATGGGTGTTGGGTATCCGAACTCGGGGCCTCACTCACTGAACCATCTCCCTAGCATCCCCTTTTAAGTTCCTTGGTTAGTGTGGTGTCTGCTCCGTCAGCCATGACATCAGGCCACTTTAAAATATTTTTTTGATGAAGGTCCCTTGGGGAATACTGGGTAACCTTTAAATTGGACCAAGTTTAAAGCAGCCTTGCAAATAGGGTGTCCAGAGAACCACCAGCAGGCCAAATGATAACTCCTCTCCCAAACTGAGGCTCTCTTGGCGTTCCAGTCCCTCCCCCGCCTCCGGTAGCCGAAGACAATGGAGCACTACACAGCCCCGTGAGGAAGGGACAATAACTGACACCAGGAAGACTCAGGGGCCTCAAGTGTGCCGACCTAAGTCAAACCACAAAAGGGACACACTGAACAGTCCCGTTCACATAAAATTCTAGGAAATGCAAAATAATCTCCTGTTACAGAAAGAGCTGTAGCTGCCTGGGATGGTTCATCCTGAAGGGAAGCGTAGTTTCAAAACAAGACAAAACTCATTAAAATACCTTAATCAGAGCAGTTTGGGTACATAATTATGTAACTTCAGTTAAGCTACCTTTCGTTGATTTTTGGCTTTGTTTTATTTTGTTTGAGACAGGGTCTCATTATATAGCCCTGGCTGTCCTGGAAGTCAGTGTAGACCAGGCTGGCCACAGAGATCCACCTGCCCCTGTCCCCCTGGGTTTAAAGGTGTGTGTCACCATGCCTGGCTAGTTAAGCTGTTTGAAAAGTTGGATCTACTGCCTACTAACAACTGACTCCCCCAGCCTACCCCACCACAACACCCACAGCTCCGGCCTCCCTCATCCGGAGCCCACAAGATCCTGGCTTCACTAAGACTAGGCCCCCTCCCAGGTCCTTATCTGCCTTTGGGCCTTCTCCATGGAAAACTTGGCCTGGCCAGTGTCTTCCAGCCCTTTCCCTCTCCCTGGACAACATTACCCACTCCCATCTCAAAACTCTGGGGCCCAGGCCCAACCCTGTGCTTTCCCAAGACCCCATTCAGCACCCCTGTTGTACCAGACTCCTCTATGTCGTGGGAGGGTAGGGTGGCCAGGGCCAGGCTTTCTCTTTTAGACTCCGGAAAGCACTTTGGGAGAGCCTGGCATAAGTATCTGCCAACCTCAGAAAATTCAGCAAATGTGAGAACAATCAGTTAGCGAGGGCCTGGCATCTAGTGGTGTACCGATGGTCCTGCTGGTCTCGAGGACTGAGGGCACCTTGGCTTGGGGGTAGGGAGGTGAGAGGGCAGGAGGCCACATGTTCTACTCTCACCTTGGCCAAAAGCTACTTGGAGGTGGAAAGGTTTCATTTCATTGTCCAGGTCACAGCCCGTCCCTGAGAGAAGTCGAGGTGGGAACTCCAGCAGGCGTTTGACAGAAACTGTGGATTACTGCTGCTGGCTGACTTGCCCACAAGCTCATGCTTACCTAGCTTTCTTATACAGCCCAGGACCACCTGCACAGGGATGGGACCGCCCACGGTGGGCTCACCGTCCTCCATCGATTAATATAGCCCCAGATCACTTGATGGTACCACCCACAGTGGGCTGGGTCCTCCTCCATCAGTTAATAAGATAATCAGACGAACCCACAGACCAACCTGATGAAGAGAGATACTGGATTAAGCTTGTCTTCTCAGATGACTCTAGGCTGTGCTAAATTGACAATTAAAGCTAACTAGGACACCTCATAACTAGGTCAGGGCTGGGGAGATGGCTCAGCAGTTAAGAGCACTGGCTGTTCTTCCAGAGAGGACCTGGGTTCAATTCCCAGCACCCACATGGCAGCCTACAACTGCCTGCAACTCTACCTCCAGGGGATCAGACACCTTCACACGGACATACATTCATGCGAAACACCAATGTACATAAAATAAAAATAAATAAATCATTTAAAAAAGTAACTAGGTCACAAGCTGCTCACCCAGTGACCTGTTCCCTAGTTAGCATGTACCCTATGGACATGCTGTTACAGGCCCCTGGCCACAGCCTGCCTGGAGAGGCCCAGCTGGGCCTCAGGGAGGAGGGACCATCTGTGTCTTCCATCTGCCTCTCCTCTGAGAGTCTCTGCCCCCAGGTGAGGAGGACCAGAGCTTAGCTGAAGTTCTGGAAGGCCAAACATCTGTCAGAACCCTGTCCAGCCAGATCCTCTGCTCTGCCTCTCAGAACACAGCAGCAACCTCAAAACCATTAGCACAGCCAGGTCTGGGGCCCTCCACACATGGGCCAGCGTGCCAGTCAGCCCAGAGACCAGCTGGCCTTCCCAGTGGCTGACAGCCAGGCCAGGAGCTGGCCTGTGAGTGTCTGGCCCGACTGGCCAGCGGCTGCCTTATTCATACCAGCCTTGCTGTGCAGCTGGAAGGCACGTGACCTTTTTCCTACTTCCAGCTCTGGCCTCCGGATGATTCCAGCCCTCTGAAGTTTGCAGACATCACATGATCCTGGTACGGAGGCCTCCCAACCACTCCTGGCCCTGGGCTGGCAGGCTGCTCTAGAGAGCAGAGCATGCAGCAAGCAGGGTCCACCTGCAGGACAGGAGTGACCTGCAGCACCAGAGCCAGGCACAGGTCTACCTGCAAGGGACCTCAGAAGCCCTCTGCCCCAGACTCTACCCTAACACGGCTGCTTTCCACCCCTAGGCGCCTGTGAGGTGAGGGGAAAGCTCCGTCCAGATGTTATTAGCCAGGGCCTCAGGGTGCTGATGCTGTATTCATGACTCAGTCCCGACTGCAGGACCCACCCAGGACTCTAGTCTCTGCTTAGGCACCACAGCCAGTGTCCCCTAACCCTGCCTCCATCAACAAGGGCCTCCGGTGGGGACAGGAATGTGCCCTTTTTTTTTTTCCTTAAGAGAAAGAAGGTCATGGGTAGAAACTGGTCCATACATGGCTGGGGGATGACTCTATTGGTATAGTATTTGCTTCATGAGCACGAGGGCATTGGTTTGAATCCCCAGCACCCGTAAGAAAGATGGATGCAGTTGTGTGTACCTGTAACCCCGGTGCTAGGAGGGTAGAGCCAGGAGGATCCTTGGGGCTTGTTGACCACAGTCTAGCCAAACTGGTGAGCTAGAGACCCTATCTCCAAACAAACAAGCAACAAGAAGAAAACTGGAGAGATGGTTCAGCGGTTAAAGGCCCTGGCTGCACAAGCCTGGATGCCTGAGTTCAAGCACAGAACCGTATAAAGGTGGAAGGAGAGAACCATCTCCTAAAATATTCCTCTGACGTTTGCGTGTGCATCATAGCTGGCGTGCATACACTCGATAATCATCGTAATAAACTTTGTAAAAATTTAAAAAGTGAAGTAGAGACTGATTGAGGAAGATGCCCAGCTTCAAGCTCTGACTCCCACACACGTGTACACATGGACAGAGAGAGAGAGAGAGAGAGAGAGAGAAAAGGAAACTAACACTCTACCCAAATGAAATCTGCAGAACTTGGTGTGGTGGTGTGGTGGTACCACGGAGACGGCTTGACAAGGACAGTGTCACGGTTGGTGGCACAGTGACGTGATGAGGACATGCTGGTGACAGGGGCCTGAGAGTCAGATTTAGTCAGCACCACCACCCCACTGCCCAGGACGGCTCTGCTGGCTCAGCTGAGGCAGATCTTAGCAAACCACCCAGAAAGTGCTCTCCCGGGGGCTCCCCTCAGGCCTTTCTTCCCCCCAGCTCCTGGTGCCTGGGCCTTCCCTGTCTTCTGCCTACAGCTGTCCCTCCTGAGAGGCATGCCCACCCCCTTCCAGGCTATGAGGAGGGCTCCAGCACACCCTCGATGGGTCCCCTTGAGCTTAGAAAGCTTCTCAGCTAAAACCTTGTGAGGACAGCTACACCCATGGAGGAGGCTTCAAAGCTCAGGGGCTCACAACCGGACAGAGGGGAATCTAATCGCTAGAGGTCCCCTAGATGAAAGACACATGCAGGCAGGCTGCCCAGAGTCCGCCATTTCCTGCTGGCCATGTGACCGGTGAGTGGCCACCCTAGGCGTGAGGTATAGTTTCTGCAGTTTGACAGTGGCACAGAGATCCAACCTCTAGGGCTTGTGTGAAGGTGGAGTCAGTGCCGGTAATCCTAGCAGCTGGGAGGTGGACGCAGGAAGAGCAATAGTTGAGGTTGGCTTTCCGAGGTACTGAGATCAAAGCTAGCCCGGGTGATATGTAGCTCAGTTGGTAGACTGATGGCCTAGCATGCATGAGGCCCTGAGTCTGAGCCCCAGAACTGCACAAACAGGGCACGGTGGCACACACAGAAATGTCAGCACTTGGGACGGAGAGGCAAGGTGAATCAGATGTTCAGAGTCAATTTTAGCTACATAGCTAGTCTGAGGGCAACCAAAATGTTAAATAAATCAAACTTTCAATAGATAAACGTAACATATAAATCATCAAATAAATAGAGTATCACAGCTTCGTACTGAGATGAATACACAAGTTAAATTTGTAATGAGGAATTTATGTGATTTCAAAGCACACACACCCCCCATTAAATACAGTTTCATTTACAAGATGAAAAAGAGCCCTTTGCAATAGGGACACCTAGCAGAAGTGTCTGAGGCCAGGGACCAAAATGAGCACTGAGTCAAAGGAAGATCAGCCCGAGACCCAGCAACGTCTGTGATCCGGCCAGACCAAATTTACCTGTCTCAGAAGATGCCAGTTACCAAAACAACAAACCTCCTTAAAAGCAATTTGGTAATCAAGCCACCCCCAACCAAATAAAAACCAAAACTACACAGGAAAGCGTACAGATTGTCTGACTGCATTCCTGTGAATTTCTGTAGTGGCAAAAGGCAGATTAGTGGGCGCCAAAGCCCGAAACTGGAAGAGCAGAGATTGACTCCAAAATGACACAGGCCACGTGACGCAGGGGCCTTGACCCCGGCTTCTCCTCCTCCAGGCCCACGTGCCCCAGACTTACCCCACTTTCTCTCCTCAGATGGAGGTTTGTGCATCTGAATGGAGATGTCCCCCAGCTCCTGACCGTCCAGCCGCCTCCTCCCACACGGGGATCACAGGTGTGAGTCACCCAGGTTCTCCTGGCCCCTCTGCTCTTCCTCCTGCAGCCTCCCACCCTGCACACACAACCCCTTTGTCCTCCCTGCTCCCTGTAACGCTCAGCGCAAACCTGGCCAGAAAATGGGGTCCTGACCGCAGGGGCTGCTAGTGGGGGACAGTCTCCTGTCTGCCTCGGGCACGTCTCCTTAAAGTTCCTCTGTCCACTGTCGGGTCACTGTGGACTCAGTCTCTACCCTAGACAGGTGCACTCTGGGAAGGCAGCCAAAGCTGGCTGTCTGGGGGACCCTAGGCCCAGCTCAGGCCTTCAGGAGGGCTACTCCTGGCCACTGTCTGCGGAGTCAGGATCATTTAAGACACAAAAATGGGGAAATCTTAGGGATAAATGCTCCCCAAGGCCAGGCCTACTCAGTTCAACGAGACCATCTGAGTTCCCCTGGAACTTTCTAGAAAGTGGGGGTGGGGGTGGAGAGAGACTACTTTGAAGCCACAGGAGCTCTTCTAGCCCCATTTTGGCCCCCTCAGAATGAGAACCTGAGGTAGAGCAGAAAGGAGCCTGCCTCCATAGGCCACCTCCTCCCAACACCCTGGCAGAAGGGGAAGTGAAGGCCAGGCCCACCCGGCCCACCCAGTAGGCCAGGAGGGGTTTTCCTAGGTAGAAGGAAGGCCCTCAGAGACAGGTCCTGTGTAACCAAGAGTCCCACCCGGGGAAAGCACCAGCCAAGACACCCTGGCCCCTCCCTTCCTTCCCAAGACAGGACTTTGTAAACCAGAGCCAGGAAGCCAGGCAGCTGGGAACTTGAATGGCCTCCAAACCCT
>CABHPQ010173150.1:17158-48551 GCA_902168405.1 Peromyscus aztecus | reverse complement strand
GCAAAGGACTACACACAAACGGTCATCTGGTGGTGTATGTGGCGTTTACATTCTCCCAGGATGAAATTATGGGGGAAAGCCAAGTGGGTTTTCTGAAGGTAAATATAACAACCACTATAAAATGGAGAGGAGTTTAATCCTCTCGAGTTTCTGACCTTTATTGAATTTTGACTATATTTGGAGTTCAGATGGCCCTAGCCTTCCCACCCTCTAGAGATAAGAAGTAAATAGTCAAATGACCCAAATAAAATTTAGTCCCAGAAATACGGGGATGGAGGTGGCAGGCAGAAGGCGCTACGGCACGGGAGCCGCAAGCTCGACTCCCCCCTGGCTTTGTTCTTGCAGAGACAGGCTGCCTTTCCCCCTTCCGTTCTACTTTACAACCCAACAGATGACAACTAGAACGAAAACCAATCTGAAACCATTTCTTCATGACAAGCAAAGTGGTTTGAAAAGACAAGCAAAACAGATAAAGAAACATTTTACAAACCGAGCAACCGCAAGCAGCTCAGGTTCGCGTCAGAAGCGCAGAAGTGTGGGCACCATTTCGAAGCCCCGAGGAAGTCTTTGAGTTGAGTAATTGAATTAGAGACAGCCAGCACTGTTTTATGAAAGCAATACCTTGTGTACCTTACTAGTTGGAGTGCTTTACAGGGCATTACTGTCTTAGGAAGAAAACGGAACACAATGGATTTCATATCATTGTTAAAAAGCCATTGGATGCTTTAACAATGAAGATTGTTGGCCGAGACCACATCTATTGTGTCAGGTAAAATAGCTTGTTGGATTAAAAAAATTGTTCAAAACCCGAAAAAGTGAGTGAATGTTAATGGTATTTTTTTTTTTTTTGAGTGGTTATCAGTAAGGGTGAAATAATAGCTTTGAAAGCAAATGACTCAAATTGGAAAAATACGCACAACTCAACCTCATTACATTGGACTATTATGGTTTCTGCTCTAACACCACATACTAAAGTTCCAGGTATTGTAAAGCCTATTATGTTTACTGTCTTATAATAACCCGCTTTTCTGAAGAAAAGATGGAAAGAAAGGGGGGTATTTAACAGAATACCACTCAGTGTGTCGCCTGTGATTACTGAAGCACAAAGCCTTGGTTGTTGTTTTTTTTTTTTTTCTCCTCCCAATTCAGCAATCACAAAATCACACATACATATTTCATCTGTCTATAAAGATAGCAGAAGCAAAGGCTGGTGAGATGGCTCAGCAGGTAAAGGTGTTTGTTGCCAAGCCTGTGACCCGAGTTTTCTCTCCGGGATCTACATGGTAGGAGAGGCCTGACTCCGGCAAGCAGTCTTCTGACCTCCACACTGACATGCCGCAGCACGAATGAACACACACAACAAACAAACAAGTAAATAAATAAACAAGGCTGGAGAGCTTGCTCGGCACTGAAGGGTGAGTTCCGCTCTTACAGGTGTCCCACGTTCAATTCCGTATCAGGCAGCTCACAACTACTTGTGACTCCAGATCTGATGCCCCCGCTTCAACCTCCGAGGGTACTTGGTATACTCATATCCACACACAACACATAGCTAAAAATAATAATAAAAACCAAATATTTTTAAAAGAAATACATATGCTTTTTAAAACTTAAGACTGCATAATCAATAAGCAGTACTTACTGTCTTACCGAGATCACCTTTCACTAGCTATATAAACTCAGTTTTTGGGAGATCACTAACACGTTTTAGATCAGCAAACATGTAGGCAAATTCTATGTTGCTAATAGATCTGAGTCATCCTGGTCTGTCACAAAGATCCTGCATATAATATTAATTCCTAGCTGAAACTTTATGCAAGTGGGAATGAGCAGACCTTTTTTTTTTGTCTATAATTTTATCTTTTACTTTTGGAATATAGCAGTACCTGAAAGCAGGGAGGGGACAGTACAGGCATGTGACAAGGCCAGTTACAGCAGAGAATGGGAGGATGGAGAATCCTTGGTTTGGAAGGCTTAGGAAGCAGGCAAGCAGTTAGTTGCCACTTCAAGTCACTAAGAGCAGAACTTTTTACTCTGTCCAACTCAATGGAAAACTGCGGATAGAATTTCCAAATCCATATTTCTTACCTCAAGCATAGTTTTTTAGTGTATTTTGAGCATAGTAAGGTAAAGGTAAAAGACTGGTTGTTGTTTTGGAGATTTTTTTTCTTTCTTTCTTCCTTTCTTTCTTTCTTTTCTTTTTTTTTTTTTTTTTGGTTTTTCTGAGACAGGGTTTCTCTGTGTAATAGCCATAGCTGTCCTGGAACTAGCTCTGCAGACCAGGCTGGCCTTGAACTCACAGAGATCCACCTGCCTCTGCCTCCCGAGTGCTGGGACTAGTGCCACCACCGCCCAGCTTTTTTTTTTTTTTTTTTTTTTTTAAATACAAGGTCTTACTATGTATCCCTGGCTGTCCTGGAACTCACTATGTAGAACAGGTTAGCCTTGAACTCACAAAGACCCACTTGATTCTGCCTCCTTAGTGCCAGAATTAAAGGCGATCATTAACATACCTGGCTCTTTTCCTAAGGAACCTTTTATTAAATTGCATTCATTTATTTATTGTGTGCATGTGTGTGTGTGTGTGTGTGTGTGTGTGTGTGTGTGTGTACTTGTGGTCAGAGTATGAATTATAGGAGTCAGTTTCTTTTCCACCATGTGGGTTGGGGGAATTGAACTCAGCTTGTCATGCTCCAGGCCAAGCATCCTTATCTACTGAGTCTTCTCTCTGGCTCTCCTGAACCAGCCTTAAAGAAAATAAACAAACAAACAAACAAACAAACAAACAAACAAACCTTAACCAGGGCAGATTCCATGCCAAATAAATGAATGAAAATGTTTTGCTAACTGGGCAGTGGTGGCGCACACCTTTAGTCCCAGCACTCGGGAGGCACAGGTAGGCGGATTTCTGTGAGTTCGAGGCCAGCCTGGTCTACAGAGTGAGTTCCAGGACAGGCTCCAAAGCTACACAGAGAAACCCTGCCTCGGGGAAAAAAAAACAAAAACAAAAAAAAAACTTTGCTATATCTTATTGTAAAGCCATGAAATAGTTTAAATTAGAATTTAAAATTTTATGAACTCTTCGAAGTTAGGGAAAACTGGCATTCATATTGATACAGCTAAGTACAAATTTCAGCCAAATTTGGTGGTTCATGCCTTTAATCCCAGAACATGTTTGTGGTGTGGGAGGATAATGAGTTCAAGGCCAGCCTACATTAGAGACCCTGTTTTTCTATTGTTATTGTTTATTTTAGCTTTTGCTTGTTTTCGTTTGTTGTTTTGTTTTGATATGAGGTCGTGTTATTGCTTCTCTGGCTGCCCTAAAACTCCCTACAAAAACCAGACTAGCCTCCAACTGATCAACCTCCCAAGTGCTGGGATTAAAGGCATGCCGACCACACCTGGTCACA
This sequence comes from Peromyscus aztecus, assembly GCA_902168405.1. Taxonomy (NCBI): domain Eukaryota; kingdom Metazoa; phylum Chordata; class Mammalia; order Rodentia; family Cricetidae; genus Peromyscus; species Peromyscus aztecus. Next base: position 45,141 of record CABHPQ010173150.1, on the reverse strand, counting down.
TACCCTGTCTTTAAACAAACAAAAGGGCTGGAATTATTATCTATTAATGATGACTATTATCTTGAAATAAGTAACTTTAAAATTCATTTGACTATAATAGGTCTGGTTCAACAACCTAAATCTTTTAAAAATAAATAAAGCAAATCTCCATTTCCTTCTTTTTATCTATTTATTCATTTATTTATTATTTATTTATTTTTGCTTTTCAAGACAGGGACTCATTGGATAGCCCTGACTGTCCTGGAATTCGTTCTGTAGACCAGGCTGGCCTTGAACTCACAGAGATACACCTGCCTCTTCCTCCTGGGTGCTGGGATTAAAGGCACACATGACCACCACCCAGATGCATAAATATTTCTTACTCTATATTTTTCTGGTAAATGTATTCTGATATTTGTTTTAGTGGAGATGAATTCATTAAGCATCTACATTAAACAGTAGATTTCAGTGGCAGAGTATTAAAGATAGAAAAGAAACCGGGCGTCTTTCAATATTTCTTCTTCTTCACTGAACATAGGCAACAGTGGGTTTGAAAAAGAAACCAGAGGTAAAGGGCTTAAATGAACCACGTGTCTTACGTACTGCCTGTCTTGGTCTGCTCAGGCTATGTAACAAAATACAACAAACAGGGTAGCTTAAAAACAACAGGAAGTCCCTTCTTTCCACTCTGGAGACTGGAAAGCCTGAGCTCAAGGCAGACACTACTCAGTGATGGCTGCTCCTGTGATGAGTATCACTGTGTTCCCACAGACAGCCAAACAGGAGGGAAAGCCTCTTCCTTATCTCCTTACAAAGTCACTGATTCCATGAAAACCACGCCCTCACCACCTGATCACCTCCCAAAGATCCCAAATCCCAATACCATCATCTTGGGGGTTATGATTTCAATAAGTATATTTTAGGGGGGAAACACATTCAGTCCATAGCATTTCACCCTACGATTGATAACTTTTTAGTATGCACAAATTCACACTCCATCTCAATATTTCTTAAGTCTTTTTGTTTTTCAAGACAAGGTTTCTCTGTGTAACAGTCCTGGCTGTCCTGGAACTCACTCTATAAACCAGACTGGCCTCGAACTCACAGAGATCAGTCAACCTCTGCCTCCAGAGTGCTGGGATTAAAGACTTGCACCACCATGCCCAGGGAGAAAAATAATAATGCAATATTTTCATTTTTAAACTAAAACACAACAAATAGACAGAAAAAAATAAGAAAATAAAGAGAACATAATGATCTTTGGCTTAAAGTTTTGCTCTTTGGGCCCCTGAAAATAGGTCCTGCTGCATTGGTTTGTTTCCCTACTACTTTGGGTGATCTGTCCCCATGGCTCTGCTGGGCACAGCTCATGCCTTAGTTCTCAGTTTAGGAATTCCAAGCCTGTGCTGGTTCCCTCACCCTGGTGGCTCTGTCATGAGAGTGCCCTATGGACACTGCCCAGTGGGAATGTTCTGTAGTAGCCCTGCTCCATGGCTCTCCTGGTTTCCTTAGAATCTGTGTAAAGGTAGTCACATCCCCATAGGTTGTTCAGTCAGTTTGCACACGCTGGACCATGGCTTGCCTGAGCCGCACTGGAATGGCTGAAGAACACAGGAATTTCAGAAAAGAGCCAGCCATAGAAGATGGAGCTGAACATCAGCAGCAGCCCTGTCTTTTTCTTTTTACATCTAATTGTGTGTGTGTGTGTGTGTGTGTGTGTGTGTGTGTGTGTGTGTATGTGTGTGTGTGTGTGTGTGTGTGTGTGTGTGTGTGTGTGTGTGTGTGTGTGTGACGGTGTACATGTGGAGGCCACAGGATGACTTTGTGGATTTGGTTCTCCCCTTCCACCTTCATGCCAGGTTTCAGGGACTGAACTCAGGTCCTCAGGCTTGCACAGCAAGTGCTTTTACCCACTGGGCCATCTCACTGGCCCCCTTCTTTGAAACCGCTCTGCTCTCCGGGCTTCTGCACTCTAGGCTTGTAACGGGAAGGGGATACGCCACCACTTCTGGCATGACTTTGGGGGTCATCTCTCCCTCTCTTGTCTTGAAGAATCATTCCTTGTTTCTGTCTAGGTGTCTGATTAAATATTACTGCTGTTTTGAGAAGACCAGCTTCTTCTGAGACACTCTCCACACTAGGGAGAACACTCACCCTATGAGAGGAAAGCCCATGCTGCAGATGATGGCACAACCCAAGCAAGTTTCTCTCAAGGCAGATGGCTTCAACGTAGTGTGACTGCACACAGTACTACCAAGGAGGAAGAGGGAGCAGAGGAGGAACAACAAATTCACACATACCGGGAGGACAGGGGCATTGAGGGGAAAAATGAAAACAAGATCTTCACTTTTCATTTGCTGTCGACATGTGCTTAGATCATGAAACCTAACTACAATGAGATACTTGGGTGAACTGTATTTGTTCCCATAGTAAGAAATCAATGACTATAAATGCAGATTTCTCTCATTTTCCTTTTTATGAGGCTATGTATCTTTCAAATTTTCTGAAAACAGCTCCTTTTCCTGTCATCTGTCTGTCTGTCTGGCTGGCTGGTTGCTTGCTTCGATTTGCTTTGCTTTGAGACAGGGTCTCTCTGTGCAGCTTTGGCTGTTCTGGAACTTGCTATGTAGACCAGGCTGGCCTTGAACTCACAGAGATCTGCCTCTAGAGTGCTGGAATCAAAGGTGTATGCCACCATGCCTGGCTGAAAATACCTCTTAGAAACAAAAAAGTCAAAACCAAAAGCTCTTCCTTTCTCCTCCCTGAATTAGTATCATATTCATAAAACAGGAGCATAATAACAACGTTGCTGTCAATTCATTAAGATGTAGCGATCTATACGATTCAACAACAGCTGAAGTAAGGGTGAGAAATGTACCGTGCAAAGCCGAGTCTTTGCAAAATCAGGCTCATCCCTGGAATGCCAGCAGTTGGAAGTAGAGACAGGAGGACTGGGAATACAAAGTCAGCCTCAGCTACAGTGTGAGTTCAAGGCCATCTTGGGCTACCTGAGATTCTGTCTCTAAAAAGAAAATCATTACACCTGATACTGTTAAAATGGCTAAGAATCCAACACTAGTATTCTGCTAAGGGAGCACCACAATAAAATGACTCCTAATGGCATGTATACATAGATCAATGTATACTCAACCTTCATCAGAGAAGCTTCTTCTTGTATTAACACAGAGACCCACAACCTGGCAATGTGCAGAAGGTGAGAGACTTTTGAACCTTCAGTCCTAAATGGGATGTCTTCATCAAATCCCTCCCCTCAAGGCACAGGGATCTATGCAGAAGAGGAAACCCAAAGAGCCAGAGGTGGTGGATGGCTCCTAGGACACAGCATCTTCCAGACACAACAGGACAGATGCACGTATGAACTCACACACAAATCTTCACAGGTTCAAGTTTGATGGGATCCCAGAACTGAAAGGGAAAAGTGGACATGGGGTCCCATCTCTAACCAAGAAGCTATTTGCAATTGATACCCGCTGGCAAAGTGAAAATCTGGTTTCTCCAAGGAGTGTAATTGGATATATCAACTACACTCCAAGGCAGGCCCCAACCCAGGAGTTGTTGGTTGACCAACACAAAACCAGTTCCACATTTTTGTTGTTGTTGTTGTTTGTTTGTTTGTCTGTTTGTAAAGTGAGAAAGTCGGGCGGTGGTGGCGCACACCTTTAATCCCAACACTCGGGAGGCAGAGGCGAGCAGATTTCTGTGAGTTCAAGGCCAACCTGGTCTACAGAGTGAGATCCAGGACAGGTTCCGAAGCTACACAGAGAAACTTGGTCTCAAAAAAAAAAAAAAAAAAAAATTGATAGGAAGACCATAAAGCTGGATAGGTAAGGAAGGAGACAGGGAGGATCTGGAGTAATCAAACATTATTACATGAAAAAATTAATAAAAAAATATATAAAGAGGAGCCAGGCAGTGGTGGTACACGCCTTTAATCCCAACACTCGGGAGGCAGAGGCAGGTGGATCTCTATGAGTTCAAGGCCAGCCAGAGCAATTTCCAGTACAGTCAGAGCTACACAGAGAAACTTTGTCTCAAAACAAAAAAGAAAAAGAAAAAGAAAAAAATTTCAGGGAGAATGAATAAAAATATTTTTAAAAGAAAACTGTTACATAAAGTAACAATCAAATTAATGATTTATGTGTGTTGGTTATATGATCCCAAACATGAAGAAATTTTTAAAATAAATGAACTAATGTGGGGATTTTTAAAATCTGAATTATTTATACCATTTGTATATTGGTTATCATATCACTTTTACAACATTAGTAACATTTTATCCGTTATCTATTTCCCATCATCAGAATCTCTCTGCCCTGACACTATTTGTCACCTAGGCCATCATTCTCTGCTGCGGAGAGCTTTTCCTCTGCAACACAGGCTATAAAGCAGCATCTCCTGTCTCTACCCAGTGCATGACAGTTGTGGCAACCAAAAATGTCTCCAGACGCTGCCAAATGTCCCCCGGGAGGCAAGATCACCCCCGGTCCAGAAACACCGCTCTATAGGAAGTCACTGCCATCCAAATATTTTGATTTTTAACTATTGCCTACTACTCTGCTGCATTAATCATGCCATGATTTACATTGATCACAATGATTAAAGAAATTACACATTCACTCTGGCACTTAAGCACTGACTATCAGCCTATTAGGTAAAGTCAAGGAATGTTCAGGGAAGAAATTCCTATAATTAGAAAAAAATAAAATAAAAGATTACATGAAGAGTATAGATTTTAGTTGTGGATGGGGATCAAATTACATTCATTTGTTGAAGTGGACCACGTGACTCAAAGACAGCCGTTATTATTTACCCTCCTGCCACCCAGCAGACACTAACATGGGTTTGGAAATGGAGGTGCTTCTTGTGAATTTACTTGTGATAGGGGAGAGGAGATGCCAGTAACTTGTCATACACTGACCAACCATGCTTTCTTTCCTTCATTGTCAATAATCAGTTTTTCATACTGCCTTAAAAAAAAACTAAAACACGTATTCAGTGACAACCACAACCAAAATATCATTGTGAAACTCATATTCAACATCTTCTATTTCACCTAAATTAACATTAAAAGTGGCCAGTCAATATCATAAATCATGAAGAGCTTCTATACTACTGCTCCTCTAGAATGCAGAGATTTTTTTTACCTCATCACCATGCATGGTAGATGGTCTTTTGTCTATTCTAAAAGTCCCAGTTCTTGTAGGATAATTAAACATGACCCATAAGCAACGTTAAGTTTTTTAGAAGACTTACTTTTCTAAATACACGGCCTTGATTTGTACTATAGTCTCCAATCTTTCTTTTTAAATTTTGGAAAACAAAATGTGACTTTTCAAATTTACTTAATGTAAAATGACTCTTAAAAAGAGAAAAGAAAACACCACAGTGGGATGCTGGGATTGCGCTCATCCCAGCATGCCCCACCACTCTTCTTTGGATGGCAATCACAGGACCCAGACATCAAGCTGTGGAAGAGATTCTTCCAAGCAACAGCATCTGGCTCTTTGGCAGACTGAACAGGCAGCCGCCCTGGTGGCTTTGGAGTTGCCTCTGGGTCTGTCCCAGGGTATGGCTGCTGATGGCGGATCTGGGTCTTGTCTCCGTTTTCATCTTACCGTCTCTCTTGCATACCCTTTGGGCATCAGAAGCTGCACCCTGTTCCATAAGGCAAACGCTGCCCTCTGGGAGCCTGATGGCTCTTTCTATCGGCTCTGTTGTCCCTTAGTAAGTATTCCTTCCCACCTCTTACGTGCCTTCCAGAAGTATTAAAATAGGCAAGCAACCCGGCATCTGTATCTCAGGCATTCTACTTCATACCCCACATGCAGAGAGAATCAGAAAGGGGTGTTCTAGTCTCAGTCCTGAATATTCTAGGCCTGTGCTTTCACCATCTTTACTCCCAGGAGATGTCTTTGCCAGTTAAATTTGACAAATTGGTATTTTTAATAAGAATTCCTACCTAATCTCAAGGAAAATTTCCTTTTCATTCTGCTGATGGTGCAATCTAAGCTGATAAGGTGTTATAAGACCACAGGGGCTTAGTTTAAGGGGTTCACAAGCATCTGCAAGTGAGGCTCTTGGAAGAAGCATGCACCTTGACCAGCTCTAGAACCAAGGAGCTCTTGAACCCTCTTGGCTCTGAAGGAAGCTTAAGGCCAAAACTGGAAAGTAAAGGGTGAAGGGTTTTTTGGATGCTTTAGGGACAAACAAACCAAATCCCCTCAGTCTTCTAAATAATTTGCATGAAGAGCATTAATAACTGACCTCTCTGAAGCTCACAGACTATGCCTGGGTGCTGTGACCAAAAGACAATGCAGTTATGGGTGGTAACCCAGCTCAAGGGCTCCAGGCTGTCCAGGGATATAGGCAGGCAAGATTGCTCTAGAAGAGGTGGGGGGGGCAGAGTGTTATAACACTGGCCACCTCTAAAGAGATGCTGCTCAAATCTGTCACTTGGTCATCATATTCCATATCTCCATCAGTCACCTAAGGAATGGTAATCATCATCATATCTGTTTTATAGATGGGAAACAAGTTAGACAGGTTGGGAAAGGGTCTTGATAAGAAAAAACTGTATCTGAATAATACGTTGTTTACATGGGAAGTCCCAAATTTAAAAGGAAATAAAACTCATCACTTTCAAAAATTGTCAAGTAGTTGAAGGTAAAATGGTCCCAAACAAGTAAATATGTAATAACCATTTCTACCCGAGATAGGGAATTTTAGAAAATCACAATTGTCATTATTTTGAATAATTTTTGCATTCTTTTAAAAAATAAGACTATAATAGGGGTATATACATATATGGGATCCATAATGGCTAAAAACAACACACAGATAAATCTAAGGTTTGTTTTCAGTCCTAGCCAAAAAATAAAAAATCTTTTGCTGAGGAGCACACAGTCTCCCTGTACACATACATACTCAGTGGCCCTGACTTTAGTTTTTAAAAACACATCAGATTTGCAGAGTAAGGGTCAGGTACATTCCTGAACTCTGGTAAAAAGCCTCTACAGCTTCCCCTGGGAACACGGCTCTAAACGAACAGCACAAGCCCTCACAACCTCAAAAAATGCATCTTACTGCTTCATCTAGAAGAAAGTAAGCAATATAAAACTTTAGATCAAATGTTTGTTATGACTACTCGCTTATTTGCAGGGGAAAAAAAACCCCACAGTTTTCCAGACCTGAACCTGATCATGTCTATGAACATTATCAGTTCTTGAAAACGGGGGTTGGCTAGCAAGCACAAGGTCCTGGGTTCAGTTCCCTGCACTGGAAAAAAAATAAGAAACCATTCTTGACAGTTGTCTAATTTATAGTAGACTCCCAATTATGCTTGCTGAATGAATGGATGAATGTGAATTCATGTTGTAATCCACTTTTTAAAAATGTGCTCTTGAGACTTCTTGGATTGATAATCACCATCTTTAGATAAATCAGAGGTTTCAGTGGAAATGATTGCATGTGAAAAATAAATATATCCAATCTACCAAGTGTGAATATTTTTTTTTATTGAACCAGTATGCATTCTCATTTAAAGACTTTATGGAGGGCTGGCAAGGTGGCTCAGAAGGTAAAGGTGACTGTGGTCAAACCTGGCAACCTGAGTGTGATCCCAGGACCCACGTGATAGAAGGAGAGAACCAGTTCCCACAAAGTTGTCCTCTGACCTGCATACATGGCACATACCTGCCTATAAACACACCACACACACACACACACACACACAATTTTGTAAAAGTAATAATTATTATAGTCAAGATGTTGTGGAGTCATGTGCAATGTTTGCATGTGATCCCTGGACTAGGCAGATTAAGGAGAGTTGTTGTGAATTCAAAGTCAGCCTGGGATATATAGAAAGATTCTACCTCATAAAGCTAAGAAAGAAGAAAGGAATACTGAAAAAGAAAAGATTGCAAAGCCTAATGTTAAGTATTTGGGGCATCATTTGGAGTCTACAACTGACCAAAGTTATATCCACACAGTGCCAACTACCAAAACATCTAAACATACTTCTGAGATCTTGAGCATAATGGGATTGTTTGATTTATCATAGAAAAAAAAGAAAGAAAGTAGTGTCCACAGATTGTCTCTTTGTTAGGGAAACTCACATCCAAGTCTTTGCTGCTTCTGCTTTGTTGTTGAAACACTGGGAAAGGACCAGGCCCAACGGAAGCCCAAGATCCCGCTGACACGCAACATCTCCAGACCAGCCTCTTTCTTCCAAAGTTCTCTGGCATGTGTTGTACACCAAGACAAGAGAGCAGGACCAAAAGGAAGCTGCCTTTCTAAGAATCATCCAAAAATATAGCATCCACACTTTGTGTGAACTGTGTGTTCCTTTAGGGATGCCTTTAATGTTCATGTTTGGGAGCTGAGAACTGGAAGCAATTTCATCTTTCACTTTTTTTGTGTGTTCATTAGGTGAATAAGCTGCCAGGAAACTGCCATCTAGGCTATGAGTTACTGTCTGTTGCTGAACTAGCTGAAATGGCGTTTAAGAAATTATGTAGGAATGTCATTACTGAGCAGCTGTCCAAAGTCAGACACATATAAATAAATATGCCTTCAAGCATCCATAGGTTAAATGCCAAGAAACTGACCCACAAATACAAGAGTGTTACTGCACTTCAGTTGCTGTGACAGGGAAGGTTCAAACTATCCCCTAAAAGAGAACCATTACTCACTGGTCTAGGATGCCTAGCTCCCTCTTCAATACCCAGCTGTCTCACATGGCCTCCTCCAAAGCAAACACTAGGGCTTGGTTGACAAGGAGTAACTGGCAAAGGACTTTCACTTGAACCACATGAAATATGAATTTGAAAGGATGAGGGCAAGCTCTGGATACATTGTGCAGCGAGGAGAGGCTGTTCACAGACTGATGCCGGGAAGGTGGAAAGAAGAAGGTTCCTGTGTAGTTGATAACAGGCTTTCACTCAAATCTGGTGACAATGCTGAATCCCACCTGCCTGGCCTAAGAGCGGTCGCAGAGTGGCTTGGGGCTTGGAGGGGGTGGCGGGGGAGAGCAGGGAGGGAATCCAGGCCTGATTTGTCTTCAGACAGTTCTGAGAAGCTCCGTATAACCCATGGCCAAAATAAAGTCTGCAGCAAAGTGCATAGACAGAGACTAGAGGGGAAGTGGGACTCGGACAGCATGTATTTAGAAGGAGCGTTCCTGTGACGTTTCCCTTCAAGGGAAGGGGATGTATCCAGTTGGGCTTTAGAGAATGGTCCCTGGCTTCGCCACGAGGCTGGCAGTATGTGTACCAGCGCGTTCGGGCAGCTTCAGAAGTCTGTCTGCACCATTCCTTTCCCTCACAGACACAGGACTCAAGCCCCAGGTCCCAGCCATACACCTCTCCCCTACACTGTAAGTGGTCTAGGGACTGTCACTGAAGATTCAGGCTGTCCAGCAGACCCTTGGTTAGGAAAATGATGGCCTGACTGCTTCTATGGCCTGTAGCTGCGCCCTAGTCCCCACTGGGACAGCAGCGGAAGTTGGAGGCGGGAGGGGGGGCGTTCACTGATGGGCGCTCCCCCTCTCTCATCTGCCTAAACTGACTGGTAGGCTGTGCTTGAAAAGGAACCTGAGGCTGGACTAGGCTGGTTCCTATGGTTGTAGGACGCCAAGTAGGAAGGGTCTCCAGAGGACACAAATTCAGAGTCTGTTCTTTCCCCAACCTGTACCCGGCCCAAGGGCCCGTGGACTAGGAATACAGCTTGACTCCTTGAGTCCCCGATTAGGAACGCTGGTGGCGGCGGTCCCAGGCCCCGGACTTAGCATCGTGTTCCACGCCAACTTGCCAGCCAGGGTTCCCTTCCTGCGCTGGTTTAGAGGGACCCGCCGCCCGGGCTCCGGGTGCAAGTTCTCAGTAGGCTTCCCTTCGTCCTCGAAGGCAAAGCTCAAAGCGGGTCGCGGTGCCTTGCTAGCCCGGAATCCCGACGTGCCAGGGTCTAGGACAGGTCGCGTCTGCCCCCCCTCCACCAAGAAACCCACGCACGACCGCGAGCGCACAAGCAGACACTGAGAGCCAGGTGCGCGCACATGCACACATAAACTCATGCTTTGCTTCCCACGCCGGGGAACAAAACTAGCTGCTTTGGCCGAGTAACCTTGTGCACCCAGACCTCTCTCTCCCAACACGACCTCGGGTGGACACGATTTCCCCCATAACTTCTCCACTCAGAAGGCAGCGCAGCCTACGTGGTTAAACTTCTCACAGTGTATCAGGTGGCGTTCGGCCCCCCAAATCCTGCAGCTCACGGGGCCCGCGGCCGCCCTCACCCAGCTCTGAGCGCCGGCGCGAGGTTTGCCTCACATTCAGACAACGGATAGTGTCTCTATCCCGGAGGCGCTGCCCGGTACCCAGAGACACCGGGGCAGGGGATCCCGCCGCCGGGTCACACAAGCTGGAAAAAAACCCCGCCAGACCGAAGCCGAGCCTGGGCTGTGCACCTTAAGAAACCCCAAGTAAGGGATGGGTGAAGTGGGGAAGGAGGGGGTCTGGGGAGTTTGTTCCGAGGGCCTCAGGTAGGAGCCCTTCTCTGATGCGACTGCATTAGAGTTAATGGCAGCCGCCTGCTTCCCATTATTAATTGTCTTTGTGTTTGGATAAAGTATGTAATCTTCTTCCCGACCACACCATTAAAATAGGTTGCCTTTTCAATTAAGAACTGTCGTGAGCCCAGCAGTCAGTTTTGCTAATGAAGATGCATTATATTTTCCCTTAAAAAAAATTGAAAGGAAAAAAATCCCAGTTTTTCATTAGACTCGATTATGGATAAATACACAAAGGTTTCCCTAAAATTTGTGCCAACCTCTAGTGCATTAAACCGCCGGATTTTAAATAAATTGAAATTTCTGCAGATAAGAGAAAAATGTGGCTAGCAAACATCTCCAAGCCCGCTTCGTTCAGATTTGTAAAAGCAAATACTATGAGTTCGTTTGTTCTTTCTTTCTTCCTTCCTTTCTTTCTTTCTTTCTTTTTTTTTCAGGTGCACTTAAAACAGATAAAACAATTAAAGCAAGTACAGCGGCTATCTGAAAATACCTCTGTAAACTTTGGGGCAGGGGTGCCCTCCTAGTTTATAGATGAGTTCTCAGACTGAAGCTGCGAATACTAAAAATCTGCAGCCTTTACAAGGATACCTCAGCTCCATCGCTCACCAGCAGAGCGCATTGACTATGCCCTACAATTAGTTTTTGCTTGCTCCCTTCCTTCCTCGCCCCCCCCCTTCCCTTAAAGGCAAATTGAAAGCTAATAACCATGATGGAACTGCTTAAAATTCTATGCTTTTGCAATAAGCAAATTCTCCAATGTGGTAAGGCATCAAAAGTGGCAAAGTTCTAAACCTGAAGTTTTAACATGTATTGGACATCCGCCCCCACGGATGTGAGGGTACAAAGTTTGGATTCTTGAAAAATGAAACATGTGTGTCAGTCACTAATCTCCAAGTTGGGGAGTATGCAATGAAAAGGACCTATCAAGAGCTATGTGTTCTTAGTTGATTTTTTTTTTTTTAAAAAAAAGGTTATTTTTTTGCTTATGGAATACTATTTCAAATAAATAAGTCTCTCCTTCATTCAATATGAGAACTCTGATAGGAGCCACATTGAGACTAGCATTTGAAGAAAAGAAGAGAAAAAAAAAAAGCCAAATTCTTCTAAGTAGAAGAAAGAAGTTCCTACCAGCAGCGGGGCTTTCCTTTGTAAGGCAACATCAGTGGTTTCTTGCACACATGATTTTTTCCAGGTTTGGGGTGTTATGTCTTTTAAATATTGAACTCTCTTTTTAATCAACTAGCTCCTTAAAATGATCTGCAAAGAGTGGGAAATTAGATTTTCGATTAAAACCTTATCCCATCTCGAAGGATTACTTCATATTGATTCTTAAATATGGCTACAATTGATGGGCTCTAATTAAAAATCCAAAGAAAAAGTCTGCCATGCCCATATAAAAGGAGCTTTTCATATAGGGAAATAAAGCTTGTAAAAGGTTACAAATAAAAGATTAGAGTTTTATCCAAACTAGTTTAAAGCTTCACTGTGGTTTTCTTTTCTTCTTTTTTTTCCCCTTTCTTACAAAACCATTCCTGGGTCTTTTTTCCTCCAGTTTTAAATGAAGTTTGCAAACAGGCGAGATATTGGAATGTAATGGCTGTTTTGCTTCAGCTCTATAGCTCAAGGCTGCTGCCTGCAGTAGAATTGATTTCAAGGAAACTTTAAGACTACCAGATAAAAATTATGCAAACTGACTGTCACCATCCTTTATCAATCTATCCACATCACACACACACACACACACACACACACACACACACACACACACTCACACAAACACACACACACACACACACATCTCCCACAAGCCTTTACTCTCCCTCACCTCAACCCTGCCCTGCACACACCCTATCCTTGGTCCTCACACTCCCTGGGTCAGGCGCATAGCTCCTAGCTCACACTCAGCTCATAAATGTCTCACAGCCCACATCTCCCACTTGTCACACAATCTTAATCCGTTACATTCCGGAACAACGTGTACTTTTTTCCCTTTTTTTTTTTTTTTTTTTTTTTCATTTGGAGTTTGGCTCCTGCTCTTTTATCGACAGCACACACAATTTATCTTTGAAGTTATTTCTTTTTCCTTTACCATCTTTTCTGAAGCAGCCGAAGTACAGGGACTGAATGACCCAAGCTTAATGCATAAGTGAGAGTCTGCTGCCTTATATCATCCCCCACCCTGCCCACATTGTCAATCTTAAATCTTGTTAACAAACATAATCAGAATTGAGCTTGGCAAGTTTTAACATAAAGACATATCTAAAAAAATCTAGTGGAGAATTACTTCTTCATAGGTGATGTTTCTTAGGCAAAAACATGGTGTGTGCCCCTCCTCCAACTGTCCACTGAATTGCTGGAAAGATTTGAAATTAATCTTCATATTTCGGAAGTTGATGTTCAGGGAGTCTAGCTACCCCACCCCCCTCCGACTGTGCTCTTGTGGGATATGGGTTTTCTTCTTTTTTTTAATTAGCCTGGAAGACTCCAGAGATGGCTCTTCTCCCCTCCCCCCACCCACTCCCATAGTTAATAAACTTGGGGGAAAGTTTGGAATATTTTAAACTAGCTTGGCATTTTTGAATGAAGAAAACTAAGCCCCATTAGTGATATACATGAATCCAGATTTTAAAACATGAATATCAGCCATAATCTGGTAACTGCATACAAGCAAGCCTTGACAAATAATTTGATTCCCCATACACTGCCTCTCTCCCTTTAGCTTCTGAATGCTTACATCGCATCTGCCTAGCAAGGTAATTGTACACATAGCAATTAAAACCCACCCACTTGCTAATGAGAATTATTGAAAAACACAAAGCATGCTACCATTAAGTCAGATTCATAGGAAACGTTTTTTTGTTTTTGTTTTAAATGGGAGAAAAGTTAGACTCTGGATAAAGGAAATACAATGAATAGTAAATATATTGGAGGCTCAAGAACTTACTGAAAATCAAGAGATGTTTCCATCCAAGGAGTCTTTTTCTCCCATCAAGCTTCCAAGGTTTTCTGTGAAACAGCCCAACCCCTGCCCCCCTTCCCCCAAAGCCAGTGGCTTTTGTCCTGACCTAGAATAGAGTTTGTGGAAACGGTACCTGAGCCGGGCTGTCTGCAATTTCCAAACTGACAAGAAGAGACTGGAAGATAAAAAGCATGTTCTTACAGGTGAAGAGCAATTTTGCAACTTTTCCAGGCGACACAGGAGAAAGCTTGCCTGCTACCAACTGCTGGAGAGTCTGGGCAGAATTCCTCTAGAAAGAAAAAAAGAAAAGTCTTTTTTCCTTTCCCTCCCTTGTCTACATCTCTGGCTCTGGCTCTCTTTCTCCTCTGTCTCTCTCTCTTTCAGATCCAATCTTTTGAGAGCTGCAGCACATTGCTAAGCTAAAGGGAAATTCTCTTTGATAAAGCGGTGTTTCCAGCTTCGGGGTTTTAAAACCTAAATCTATATTCAAATCTGGCTGAAGGTGTGTTCTGGGATTTATGAAAGCCTCTTAAAGGGGTAAATTTACCAAACCGTGACAAAATCATCACAATCTTACTTTAGACATCTGAAGTGGATGAGAATTTTAAAGAGACCCTTGTTTATTTAACACTGTCCATTTCCAACTGGTGGTTTATTGGTCCTGTATTTCTGCGAAGTTATTAGACAAGAGGGCAAGGGAAAAGCGCTGTGTGCTGCCAGCCGCTGAAGGCGAAAGCCCTCCCACGCTGCACCCAGCCCAAATCCTCCGCTGTGACAGCACTCCGGAATTTTCAGGGAGGTTCGGCTGCTTTGGGTCGTCTCTGACGACAGCCCAAACCTTTCCTTGGAACTTGAGGTGTTCCCAGTCTCTGGACCCTACTGCAGACAGATCTCTCTCTCCGATTTTTTTTTCTCACTTACTTGGAGAGACTCACAAGTCCTCCTCTCTTTCTTTACCGCACCCCACCTCCACTGTCCCCGAGGCCTTGCTCCGCCACATCCACAAGGTTCTTTTTTTTTTTTTTTTCCGCCCTTTGATGTTTTCAACATCGTTTTGATCAAACTGGGAAGAACTCTTTTCTCAGGGTGGGAAATAAACTCTTCTCCAAGACATTCGCGTGAACTTGCCCTTCCGTCCTCCAAAGCACGGTGGCTGGGACCGAGAGCCAGGACCTGCCTTCCCACAGCCCGCGCCACGCGGGACAACCGCCTGGGACAATCCCCCTCCTAAATGAAAGGCCTTAGGGACAGTCGCCAGGTGTTTCAGCACAGTGGGGGCAGGGTATCAGGGAAAGGTCCGTACTTCCCTCTCCCCACCCCCATCCCCAGCCTAGGCCCCCACAAAGTCGTGGTTCCAGGGTTCGCGACAGCCAGGAGTTTTCCTTCGCACTGGAGCTGCTACGGAGGAGCCAGGAAGAGCTGACCCGGGCCCGGGGGCGCTCGGGGTTCGTGGAGCCGCCGGGTCCCAAAGCTCTTAAGACACACCTGCTAGTCTGCTGCGGCAGCGGAGTGACCAGCCCCAGGCCGAGCCGGAGTCGAGCCTAGCCGGGCTGCCGAGAGCTTGCAGCCTCGTGCGCACTCCCGTAATTCGCTAATTGCTGTAAATCCCAAGGACGGCCACATTTGATTACACATACAGTATAAGAACCGACAACAAAGCGATGAATTAATTACCGACTTCATTAACATAGGTCCCCAAATTAAAGGCAACGAGCTGTTTCTTTGGGCTCACTAGCAGGGGTGTCGGCGGTGATTGAGGTAGTAAGGGGGTGGTGGGTGTTTTGGTTGTTGTTGGTTTTTTTTTTTTTTTTCCTTCGGCGTTGGGAGTTGTGAGGGCAAAGCTGTCCTCTCCCGCCACTCCCACGCTTACCCTCCATTCACATACACACTCGGCAGTTGCATTTGCCCCCCATCCCCTAATACTCCGTCCAATCTCTTTCTGCTCTTCTAGAAAACTCAGATCCTAATGAAAGCTGCCGGGTCCTCGATCTGGACCTGACAAGTTGAGCTGGTTTGCTGGTCCTGATGCATCCCAGCTCCCGGGTTTCAGCCTCAGGCTTGGGCGGCTCCATCCCTGTTAGCTCCAGGCCCTGCAGCACCAGGAATTCGTTCTTATGCAGAAACTGTTTCCACCGGGGCTTTTGCCACCCTACACTCACGCCCGAGAGATTTGAGACAGCACCCCCCCTTGGCCCACAACCAGCCCGGGGGTAGATTTGGGAGTCCGCGGATTTTTTGTTGTTGTTGTTTTGTTTTGTTTTGTTTTGTTTTGTTTTTTCTATCTTGCTCTGGGCTTCTCAAATTGACAAATCTTGCGCGGAAACCCAGAGCCCTGAGACCAGGACTTATTTGTTAAGCGGTTGAAGAACAGCGAGGACGCTGAGGTTTTCAAATAATTATTTCACAGCCTTGTGGATGTATCTCTGTCTTTACTGCACGTCCACACCTCAGTCCCCGCTCCCTTCCTTCCCCGTCTTTTCCCTCAGCGCCGTCTGGCCCTGTTTAAGGGGACATAGTTGTGTTTTTAAGCATGAACCTGGGTTTGAGTTCTGCCTCTGCCTCTGCCCCACACATGCTTTGCTAGTGTTGAAATAAAAAACCAGTTATCACCCTTCCCACCCTTCTCCAGCTTTGATTTAAATATTTTCATTTTCCTGTCTTACGTTGTTTTGGTGTCCTTCCCCTAAAATAAAAACAAAAAAGGAGAGGCTAAGAAAGGGGTGTAAAGGAAGAAGAAAAGACCGAAGGGGGAGGCCTTCCTGTCCATCATTTTAATTATACAATTAGTTCACATGCTCCGGCCCATAATGTATATTTTAAGCGCAGCCCAGTGTTTTTAAGAACATTCTGGTAGTGTCGGAGGTCTGGATTTGTTGCCTGCTCTTCCCCCCGTGCAGCAGCGGCCTGTTTTCCTCCCCCTGTTGTGTGTTTTTATTATTTTCCCTCTGGCTTAGATGTGTCAATCATTCTCTCCCTGCCATTGGTTGGAGAGTTTGCGTCAAAAAGTTGCCAGAGAGGCGCTTTCTCAGCAAATCTCCCTGAGAGCGGAACCTTCCTCAGCTCCAACTCAGCCTCCACTGTTATTAAAAATAAAAATCGCTAGAGCAGCTCGGTCGCCACATCTACTTTGTATGTATCGTAGACGGACACACGCTTGTTTACAACTCTGGCCACTTCATTTTCTGTTCTCTAAAAAAGATTTTTTTTTTTTTGCTTATGTTTGACTTTTTATGGAAGGGTGAAGACTACAAGGTTTTTAACTGAATCCTCTTGATTTCTTTTAGGATAGCTGGCTATTGGACATTTTGAAGGATAATTTGATTTTTTTTCCCTTCCTTTTCTAACCTCCAATGCGGCTGTAAGGTAAGTGTCCGTCTGTCTTGTCTATGGCGATATCTTTGTGTTCCCCAGTCTGCAGTGACCCCCGCGTCTCCAATAGACGTTCTCATGCAACTCTGTGGACATGGACGTTCCTCTGGGGCTGATGTGTTTTTTGTTTTTTTTTTTTCTAGTGAAAATTTTGAGGCGAAGTAATGACCATTAGGGAAATTTGACGATCTGTAGAAGAGGGCGGGAGTGGGAGGGAGCGAGAGCGCGTGCTCTTGGGGGTCGCCGCTGCGGCGGAACGTCGTGGAAATCCTACGAGTCTAATCTGGGGGGTTGGGGAGGGGTTTTGTTCTTATGCCCACGCGATTCATGGCTTCTCCTCGCGAGCTTTGTATTTTGGCCCCTAGGTTTAGCTGGAGTCCTTAGGCTTGATCCCAAGGACGGTTTTAGAGTCTGGCAAAATGATGCTTGTGCACGTACCTAGGTTGGTAAATTCAGACAATGATAATAAGGTGGGCGCTTCCGAAGGCCGGTGCGCCGGAAGCCTGGCTCCTCGGTCAGTCGGCCCGGACCGCGCGGGCTGCTTCTCTCGAGCCCCCAGTCTGCAACCGGAGCCGAAATCGAGCGGATAACCGAGGAGGCGGGAGCGCGGGCGTCTGGATACTCGCGCGCTGCCTGGTCTCTCTCTTTTCGTCCTCTGTCCCCTAGCCTGGAGCCGTTCTACCCTCCGCCTCTTCTCCAAGCTTCTAAGGCTCTTCAGTCCTTTACATCAGGCCTTCCCGATCCCTAGGGGTACAGCTTCCCCATCCCCGGCACTGGACACAGTGGTCGTGGTCCCCGGGACAGATCACCAGGCCGAGGCCGCTAGTTAGACAGGGTTTTAAATGCGCCTTTCCCCGGGGTGGTTCAGGGCGCGCGCGATCCACAGCCTCCGCGCGCACCTGGGGCGGTCAAAAGTCGGGGGTGAGCGCCTGGCTGCTCCCGGTCTGCGAGCCCGGAATCCCTCCTCTGGGACTCGGACTCCTCGGTCGTTCTGGGTCTGGGGTAGCATCGTGGGCCGCTGCGCGCTCATGATCTCCCTTCTCAGGCTCGGGGACAATGATGTGTCGTGGGTCAAGGCCAGCCTCTACTCTCGGCCTGCCTAAGAGGAACCATCAGAAGGTCCCCGCTGCTAAAGCCCGGCCTGGGCGACGACGGGTCGCGCGGCAAACTCCCAAGAAGTGGCGGTGTTGATACGTTCAAGTGACTATTGAAAAACCAGTGTCCGATTTCACGGCACGTTTTTCGGGAAACCCTAGAGCCCCGATCCAAATTCGTCCTTTACAGAGCTTCTCCGGTATGCGGAGAGAGGAGGCCCAGCCGCATGGACCTGCGGTGGTACACCACTTGGGGAGGGGACCGGGAGAGGAGTTGCTCTTCCCTTGAAACTGTGTCCTCCATCTCTGAGCTTTGGGGGGCCAGCTCACCTCGGGACTTTTTTTCCGGTTACCGAAAGTTACTAGCACAAGAGTGGAGTTGAGCAAACTCCTCCCCTCAAGTAAGGTAGACATCCAGGCCTCTCCTTCCCGACCTAGCATCGGGGCTTCTCCGAACTATAATTAATAGTCAAGACCAACCCTTTTGGCACATTTCTTTCTCACTCCCTCGCGGGTGGTGGAGTTGATGATTCCCCGAGGCCAGAAACTTTCACTCGAGTTAGCGGGGCAGAGGCCGGCGCCGGCTGTTTTCCAAGTGCCCGAGTACCTCTTTTCTTTCTTCCTTCCCTCTGGCTCTCGGTCCTCTTCCCTGCCGCAGGCCAGTCGCCAGTCCACGCAGTTTTGTTTCCTCGCCATCATGCAGAAAATTAATCAGCCAGGACGAGAAGCAGAGCTGAGCACGACGGCCTGTAATTAAGGGACGTGTGCCCCTCGGATTATCTCGTTAGTTTATCAAGAAAACATTTATTATAATTAATTCTCGGACGAGGTAATTATTATTGAGCGAGGACACAGCAACTGGTAGATGGGCTTCTTGGAAGGAAAAAAAAAAAAAACAAGGAGGGGGGTTTGGAGGGGGGAAGCGACAGATTGCACGAATTGACCGTTAGATATAAGGCTGCGCAGGCCGGCGCAGGCAGTGGAGAGGGACCTTGGGCGTCAGGGCTGCTGATCTGCGGGGCTTGCAGGGCAGGGGCGCCGGACCCAGTCGATTGCACCTGGAAGTGAGGGCACTCGGGACTCGCCACGCTACCGCCGTTTCCTCCTAGGTATGAGCTCTCAGAAGCCACCTCGCCTCGCGGTCACAGAAAGCCTTAAGTCTTCGAAAGGGCGTCCCCAGCCCCACACCCCCTTTGCACTGGAGAGGAAGATGGGTGGAATCCTTACCCGGCTGTGAAAGTTAGCTGGAAGGGCCCTCAGCTGTCTTCTCCCGGCCGTGTTTATTATCTGAGGTCCCCGTGGTTTGGGTTTTGGATTTTTCTGTCTCCCTTTTTTTCCCAGGAGGAAAAGTGAAAATAGGTTACCCTGAGATTTTGAGCCATCTTGGCTCTCCAAGAAGGATCTCACCCCATATTTTCTATTACTGCTCTTTATGGTGGAACATGCTGCGTTTATCAAATGATCTGTTTAGGCATTTCTAATTGGGTGAAAACTAGACTAGTAAATACATTGCCCCATCTTAACATCAGATATGATTTGAGGCTCCTGTATAACAGTTCAGAACTTTTCAAGGGGGTAAGAATGTATTTTCAAAGAACTCCACTTTAGAGGCTGTCTAAATAAGCAATGACTGTGTTTTTTAAATAGTGTTACTTTCACGGCCCCAAATAGCTGAATCTTGGGAGGAGGAATAGAGGACATAAAGTGTTCTTTGTGAGAGCAATTAGTTTTACTAGTTAATAATTCAGTTCTTTAAAAGGGACATTTTAAAAATCACATCTTAGGGTGGGAAAACATGACCTGTGCTCTAAACTTAAATCAGAAAGAAGTCACCGTTGTTGAGTTCTATTTGAGAAACTTTTGCCTTGGTCTTTTAAGCAAGGTAGATATGAAAATCTACAGTCCTTAATTTCATTAATAAAATTTCATTGCCAAGTTGAAAGAAAACTCACAATCTTGTATCCGCCATTTTGAGGAAGTTTCTAAGAGTGTCAAAAGTTTCCAGGCAGAGATCTTGGCAAGATAGATGCCGAATTTTAGAAAAATAAAAGCCAGCCTTGAATGCTGCCTGCCTGTGTTAACATAGCTGAGGAGGCGGGGACCCAGCAAAGGAACATAAATAACTTTTCCTTTTCTTCCCCCCCCCCCAGGCTCTTTTTCTTATGTAATTATAGAAAATTTGGAAGGTAGAGAGAAATCCTACCAGTTTCATAGCTTTGAATGTTTATCTACTTCCAACCTAAAATGTGGGAAAGGCAGTTCCAGTTAGCAGCAATCTGATGAAGCCTCTGAGAACCCTAAATCCCCAAAACTCTGCCTCCCCTAGGATCTGCAGCCTCCTCATCAAAATCAACATGGAAGCAGCTTGCTCTAGGAATGCACCCCTTCCCACTTGCAAAATGTGGGGGCCTGCCGTTTTTCTGATTGGTGGGATTCTAACTTTACTTCAACATTTCTGGCAAGCCCTGTGCTAATCTTAAAGACTTTTTTTTTCAGTATGTTTAAATTAAATATTTGATGGGTGGGTGTCGCTTAAAAGTTAAATACTTGTTTGTTTAGCTGTAGTTCTTTAGACACATATAATCAAGGTCCTACAAAACCCTAATAAATCTGTTACTTACCTCGAAATCTAATTATCCAGACTACTAATTAGGTGAAAATGATTACTGGAAATGACTTCAAATGTGGAATAATAGTGGTTGGGCAGTTTTCTCAAGTTTGTTCTTCAGCAAGTTGGTATTTTAAATGTTAAATGCATTTACATTTTAGGTGCACAGCAGTTGAAAGTGGTAATAAAAAAAAAGCTAAAATAATTAAAATCTCTGCCAGGGGAAGGCAACAGTCTGGGAAGAGGTAGATTTCTTGAATTGTTTCTTTGTTTCTCACCAATGGGCTTTGTTATCAGCATTATTTATTTAGCCAAAGAGTTCTTTGTCTCTGCAAATGGCCCCAATCAAGTTTTGTTTGAGACAATTAGCTAGTGCCAGCCAATGAGTCCTATGCAAATGTTGGGATAGGAATGTAATGTGTGCATTTGTAGGCGTGGGGTTTTGTTCTTGGGGAAGGCGAATTGTAATTGCTTTCCTCGGGTCTTTTTTTTTTTTTTTAAGTTTAGGGTGGGGGTGGGGAAGACAGGTTTATCTGGTCTCGTTCCATCCCCTCTAGTTTTGGAGCTGCTGGGGGTTGGGGGGACGGCGGGGGGCGCATCTGTAACTCCTTTAAAAGCCTGTGTCTAGCGTCGCCCTGGCTCTTTTTAGTTAGTGATGGAGCGTGGAGGAAGCTGCTCCCGCAGAAGCAGTAAACCAGCACCTCTGTTTGTTTGTTTGTTTTGCCCTTAGTTCCATCACTCCAAACCCACCCACCAAGGACCCTGACCCTGTCCACTCCAGGAGACTCGAGACCGTCCGGCTGGGTCCCCCCAATTTGGGCCGACTTTGCGCCTCCAAACAACCTTAGCATGATGTCTTATCTAAAGCAACCGCCTTACGCAGTCAATGGGCTGAGTCTGACCACTTCGGGTATGGACTTGCTGCATCCCTCCGTGGGCTACCCGGGTAAGTGACTCCCGCGGCATTCTCGACGCCATTCCCCACCTTCGCCCCTCAGGAGGTTGGAGGTTTGGAGGGCTCACTGCCCTCACTCAAGCTCTAGACGGGGTCCCCACTATGTTTTCCTTGTCACGAAGCAGCCGAGAGCCACTGGGTATTATTTACTGACCCAGGAGGGAACAACAGGTTGGGAAGAGACGCGTCTGGGGTCCGCAGCAGTCACAGAAAAGTCACACCGCTCCATTCTTAAATTGGGTGGCTTGGGGACACTCATTGGGCAGGGTCGTGGAAGGTTGTTGACCTTGTCACTTGAGCATGCTCTCGCTTAGTCTCCACGCCCAATTCCTAGTTAGTACCACCCTGGAAGTAACCGAATTTTCTCCTCTACTGTTTCCAATAGTTCTCCCGGCCTTGCCAGGGGCTTCCGGCCTTGCCAGGGGCTTCCGGTACCTCCAGGCCCTGTCCCTTTAATCCTTCGAGGTGTGACTTCCCTCCAGGTGCTAGGCACTTTCTCTCCCCCCCCCCCGCAACTTCTCCCCCTCACCAAATACTCATAAAAGTTTGAACTATTGTCACATTTTAAAGATGCAAGAACAAAGATCCTTGCGGTGCTAAAATACCGTGGGAACTGGCTCGACGTTCGTTCGCGGCGTCATTTCGAGCCTTTGGTCACCGCAGAGCCTCTAACTTCACCAGCCAGCATTTTTTGTTGATAGTGTGGTCTAGCGGTTGTTTCTTGTTTGTTTGTTTCCAGAATTGGGCGTGGGGGTGGGAATTGTCTTTACTCGGTTTTATTTTGTTAGCGCTCCAAGTGATGCTCTCTAGTCTGCGGGGGGGGGGGGGGGGGGGGGGGGGGGGTGGGGGAGGAGTGAGACACTGCACTGGGAGGTGGTGTGTGCTGGAGGTTCTGGAGGGGGTGGGATGCCTTGGTAGGAACACGGTGAGAGGGGGGAGGTGGGGGAGTTGTGGACCGAGGAAAAAAGTCCTGTGACTGAGAAACTGCTCCCCCACCCTAAAGGGCCCTGGGCTTCTTGTCCTGCAGCCACCCCCCGGAAACAGCGGCGGGAAAGGACTACGTTCACCAGGGCACAACTGGACGTTTTGGAAGCTCTGTTTGCCAAGACCCGGTACCCAGACATCTTCATGCGGGAGGAGGTGGCGCTGAAAATCAACTTGCCCGAGTCCAGGGTCCAGGTAGGGCAGATGTAGACTCGCTGTTTTTCCTAAACCTGCCCTCTCTCAAGTTTGGTGTATACCGACTCCTGTCTTGAACCAAAGAAGGGCTTGAAATTCTAACTATTCAGGAGCCTGTGAACCATTCTCTTTGCTCTCTGTCCCTACTTAACCCCATGAACCAGGGTCTTCTGGCCTCATTGCAAGGTTAGAGTAGCAATTGGGCTGCACACACAAAGTCCTAGAGCCCTTGGGTCTCAGAGTCCCTGCAGTTGGAGAGCCAGTGGAGGGCAAATTTCAAGGATAGTCACGTGGTCCTTGTGTGAGCATCCTCTTTGTGAACTTTGTGTGTGGGAAACGGGTGTGGAGTCTAGTTCCCAGACAGTCCAAAAAAAAAATTTTTTTTAAGCACATGAAGAAATGGAGCAAATGACTTTCTCAGGGCCATGCCTGCTTTGGCAACAGAGTCAGAAACGGTGCTTTCACCAAATAAGTTGACACAATAAATATGTGTAGGGTTGGCTTATTGAGAACAGAACACAGTTTTCTAGCTCTGTCATTTAACTGACAATTTTATATTCGTAACATCTGTAAAGACAATTACCGTTCTTGCTCTAGTTTCCCCCACATTTTGCTCTGAAAAGGAGAAAATCAACTCCCTTTTGACTGGAGAGAGCAAGTCCCCATGTGGAGCTCTTTGGCATCTGGCACTTCATACACACACACACACACAACACGACACTCTCCTTTGGGTAGGACGTGGTTTTGGAAGTACCAGACACCACTGTGGACTATAAAGCAGAAAACAGGATTTTTCAAAGTGGGTTGGAAAACAATTTAGCACTTGTAATTCTTGACCCAAAGCCCTCAATGGAAACAAACTGGCTCAGATGTTTAGAGATGCTGAGCTTGGCCTCGGGGACACTACAGTTACAACGCCCAAATGAGAACACCTGTAACCAGTGTCACACACTTTTAACCTTGGCACTAGGGAGACAGAGGCAGGCGGATTTCTTTGAGTTCCAGGCAAGTTCCAGGACAGTCAGCTTCATGAAGAGACCCTGTTTAACACCCCCCCCAAAGGACTTGTAGCTAAGACAAATAAATGCCAGTAGTTTCTATCGTAAGGCTCTGCATTGCAGAAGATGTACAAAGAGAACTTTCAGAGTGGCAGGCAGAGTTTTAAGTTTACAAACCAGTGAATCAGTGTATCGAATAGAGTATGCTGTGCATGAATCTGAAGGCACAAACTTGAGTCTTGAAGACTCGTATTGAGGTCTGTCTTTGAGCTCAAAGCAGAAGCCACACAAGTCATTTCATTCACTACAAAGCATCTTTCAGCAGACACTGGCTCAGATCTCCTCTCCACAGGAGCATGTCTTCTTGGAGATTTCTTTTATGCGTCTAGGAGAGACAAAATGTTAGGTCGTGGAACCAGCCCCCATATAGCTGTTGCTTCCTGGACAGTGCAGCGTACACTGTTTGAACTCATTCTACCCTTGGTGGTACGCAGCAACAGAATGCTTCCTTCTAAAAGACATAGATAGGGTCTGTTTTGAGGTCATTCCCAAATACAATGAGGTCTCTCTCTATGTGTAGAGGAGATAAAACAGGAAAGCAAGGTAGAGAAGTTTTAGCTTATAATGAGAGTGATTATCTTACATTTTCTTGTTATGAATTTGTGTGTAAGGTGGACTTTCCCAATTGGGAAGATGGAGGTGGAAGAGCCCTGTGAGTTGTCTCTAGCTGCAAAGGAAATTGTCTGATCATTTGGCCATGCAATCTGTGACCACTCTAGCCCTGAGGGAGTTATTACGGTCGAGTTAAAGAAGTTTCTTTTCTTTCAAGGTGTGGTTTAAAAACCGAAGAGCTAAGTGCCGGCAACAACAGCAACAACAACAGAATGGAGGTCAAAATAAAGTGAGACCTGCCAAGAAGAAGACCTCTCCAGCTCGGGAAGTGAGTTCAGAGAGTGGAACAAGTGGCCAGTTCACTCCCCCCTCTAGTACCTCAGTCCCAACCATTGCGAGCAGCAGTGCTCCTGTGTCTATCTGGAGCCCAGCTTCCATCTCCCCTCTGTCAGACCCCTTGTCCACCTCCTCCTCCTGCATGCAGAGGTCCTATCCTATGACCTATACTCAGGCTTCAGGTTATAGTCAAGGATATGCTGGCTCAACTTCCTACTTTGGGGGCATGGACTGTGGATCTTATCTGACCCCTATGCATCACCAGCTTCCTGGACCAGGGGCCACACTCAGTCCCATGGGTACCAATGCAGTTACCAGCCATCTCAATCAGTCCCCAGCTTCTCTTTCCACCCAGGGATATGGAGCTTCAAGCTTGGGTTTTAACTCAACCACTGATTGCTTGGATTATAAGGACCAAACTGCCTCTTGGAAGCTTAATTTCAATGCTGACTGCTTGGATTATAAAGATCAGACATCCTCATGGAAATTCCAGGTTTTGTGAAGACCTGTAGAACCTATTTTTGTGGGTGATTTTTAAATATGCTGGGCTGGACATTCCAGTTTTAGCCAGGCATTGGTTAAAAGAGTTAGATGGGATGATGCTCAGACTCCTGATCAAAGTTCCAGAGAGGCATAGAAGGAAAATGAAGGGCCTTAGAGGGGCTATATCAACCAGCAACCTGAAATGGACAAACCAATCTTAAGATTCTGTCATAGTTCTAGACCATTGGTTTTCTGATTTGCAAATGATTGATCAAATATATTCTAGTCACATGCAACCAAACACCACTCAAAATAAAAATCAAACAAAACTAAGTTGTGAGGGAAGGGAGGGAAGGTCATACCCTTCAAAGCAGAGGTGACCTGGTGTTTTAGCCAATCCTTGGTTGAATCTTAGGAATGGACAGTGTTCCAAGCTCATTCACGTTTCATGACCAACTGGTAGTTGGCACTGAAAAACTTTTCAGGGCTGTGTGAATTGTGCGACTGATTGTCCTAGATGCACTACTTTATTTAAAAAAAAATAATGTTCATAAGGAGTCAATATGTAGTTTAAGAGACAATCAGTGTGTGTCTTATATAAATGGTACATCTGTGGTTTTTAATCTGTGCTAGACTTCAAAACTGTGATCTCCTGTTATTGTATGCAACCTTGAACTCCACCTATGCAGGGGTTCTTCTGTGATTAAATAGGTTATAATTATAAGCAAAATTCAGAGCAATTGAATACTGATCTAGAAAGATTACCTGTGGCTGGAGGTGAGCTGCCCTGCTGTCTCTGGCAAGGACTGAGGAGAAGCAAAAGGACCCTGATTCATCCGTAATTTTATGTTGGTAAGCCTGGCAGTAAAAAGACATTGATGAATTGCTCTGACCCTGATGAATTTTAAACTGAGATCATTTATGCTTGCAGATGTTAACTGGAAGTTATATATGCATAAACCCTTTCTTCCTGGATTTGGCAGATATGTATAATTATATTAAAGTGGTTCTAGCACAGCACTGGGTCTAGTTTAATTTTATACTATTACTTATGAATGGAAAGCCTATATCCATCCTCACCTTGCCAAAATGTTTATTGTGAGGCAGAGAAGCAATTAGTGGTTTTGCTCTTTATGTCTTTATTTTTTTCCCTTTTGCTAATGGAAATGAATGAACAAGTTATGAATGACAGTGACGTGGAAACTTCGGCAACTTCCCTCAGGATTGCTCCAAATTGAAGTTACATCTCCCAGTCAGCCGTTAGCACCCTTTCCTCCCCTGCACAAGCTCGAATCCCTTGCTAGGCACTTTGTTAGCATGGTTTTTTAGATAGATCAGTTGTGTGTGTGTGTGTGCGCGCGCGAGTGCATGCGTGTTAGGGGAAAACTGGAGTATTTCAGAAAGTGAGAATGGCGAGAATTTCTTGTTTCAGTTCTCTAAGGGCATTTTTTTTCTTTACTTAAAAAAAAAAAAGAACTGAGGTAAACATGAGAGGGAGTGTAATCAGAATCTGAAAGCAATTCAGGCAGAAATGATTTCTGAACAAAAGAGTTTCAGAAAACTTTAAAAACCTATAATTTCAGTAGTTGAACATAAGGCATCCTGGTCTGTGGTGTGTGTGTGTGTGTGTGTGTGTGTGTGTGTGTGTGTGTGTGTGTGTGCTGCGAAAAGGGAAGAGTCCCTTTTTTGGTAGGAGTTACTAGAAAAGGCAAATCGCCAATGATTGGTGCTCCTCGGGTAAAAAAAAAAAAAAAACTATTCAATTTCATCTTAAACTTATGTTCTTAAATTTGACCAAATTCAATGACTCTTGACTGTAACCCTGTAAATGAAGGCTAGCAGTTGCAACCGTTTCGTTTTCTGGCTATTTAATTTCCTATCTTTGCCTGTGCTCTCGAACCCCATCTAATCTTGGCCTAATGGCTAAAATTGTCTTATTGCTAAATAAAATTCAATACTTTACAGCCATCACCAACTGCAGAACTGGATGGCTGGATCCTCCTAGATCAGGAGATAATTTGTCTTCTGTAGTCTTCCCCGAAGGGACAGTGGGCCCCAGGGTCTTTACTTTTCCCCAGGTCTAGTTGTTGTTGTTGTTGTTTTTTTAATCCTACACGTCTTTTCGTGCAGTAGTAAAGTAACTTCTAAATAATCAATTTCTCACATTGCCTTTGGTTTTCAGGAAACCTAAGCAAGGACAGGGCAAGTTCCTTAAAAACAGGAGTATGGCAAGCTTAGGACTACTCAGCAAATGACTTGGTTTCTTCAGGGTCTGAAAACGAAGTTAAAGGAGGTCTCGTAAACCATTTTTTCCGTCACTTTTGCACAACTTCGTTTAACTGAGACCACACAGTTCAATTGCTTTGAATGGACGCCCAAAGTAGAAAGGATTTCCCACGATCAAAGGCGAAGGGGAGGGGGTGGGAAGCTAGCATTGGCTTAAAGACATCTGAGTTCTGATCGCCACTCCTAATCAAAACTGGATTTAATGAAGTTAATAAGTCCCGTACTGGTTGATATTTGGTACTGAAACGACTGTGAGTCGCCAAACCGGAAGCGAGCCGGTAATAAAATCTACATTTGAGAAGGCAGAGGTGAGATGTAGGGACCATCTGGCTTTACAAAGATCTGTTGCACCGAACCTTTATCGTTTCTACAAAGATTCCTGGCTCTTTGGATTTCACCTTGGGAGTGTTCCCTTCATAGATAAGAAGAGAAATTCAATCAAGTTCCGGCTTTCAAAACCTCCAGGTTTAGAAAATGGTCAGTTTCCTCCACTCCTCCTGGTTCCTTCTAATCTCACCTCTTCTGTGTCTGTGTGTGTCG
>CABHPQ010173150.1:6379-17058 GCA_902168405.1 Peromyscus aztecus | reverse complement strand
GGACTGAGTTGGGCCGGAGGTCGCACCGTAGCTCCTGGGCTGCACTCAGCCCTGCAGATGTAGACGGAGGCTCTGGCCTAGCCAGGTGCCTCTATTTCTGGTGGGGCTCCCGCAAGGTCCAGGACCTGGCCTGAGACTAGCAGGTCCCTTCAGCCTCGTTCCCAGACCTGGAAGAGCACCAGGCGTCCCAGCCAGGACCAGGGGGTGCATGGCCACGCCCGCAGCCACTGAACTCGAGTGGGGGTGGGTGTCTTTGCGACCTTTCAGGCCTAGCAGAGTTCAGGGATCAAGGCAACTTCAGAAGTTTGGAAAGCGAGTTGGGAGGCAAGGGTCCTCCGTGCGAGCCGCCTGAAGCTTGCAAGAAGCCGGTGAGCGGCGTCCATCCGGCTAGCGCTGCTAATGCGGGTCTCGAGGAGACCGGGGACGAAGGCTTTCCTGGGATCCTGAGTTTTCGCTGCAGGCGACTTGGGAAGGGAACAGCTGCTCCCGGAAGCTTGGGGAAGGGGGTCACTCAGCTTGAGGGCTCCTGTAGCGTTTCAGACCGGGGCGCCCAACTGGGCCTGCCCTTGGGGATTTTCAAGGACAGCCAGGTAGTGAATATACTGAGTTCAGGCCCTCTGTTGGAAGCCGGGTAGTGACTCTGGAAGCTTGAGAAACTCGCTCATCCCCTTACTGTCGCCCCCCACCCCCATTTCGTTTCCCTACGAGCGTCGGCTGGTTTTGGTATGGGATCCGATGCAGCAGCCCAGAGGGTCAGAAGCAAGTTCTGGAATGGGGAAGCAGCTCCTTTAGGTGTCCCGGGAGTCGCCAGGTTGCCAAATCGTCCCATTCCAGTACCTGCAGTGCAAAGGCCTCACACAAGTGCCGGTCTCCATTTAATCAAAAGCCACCAGCCGGGCCAACACCACAACACAAGTTCGAAGCCGGGAACCTCACGCCTGGTGAGAAACTCGCTATTGTTATTAAGACAACGCTGTAACCCAAAATCAGGTACGCCCAATGTTAGGTGGAGTCTCTTGCATGCAGAGGTGTGTTTTAATCATGCAAAAGACGCACACAAAGAAACCGGGCAGGTAGCCGATTCATCCCATACAAATAGAAGTAGAAAACAGGATGGGAAGATGCTGGGCTCTATTGGTCCATGACCTGAGCCTGAATTCTTGGCCTTCCTCCTAAACCATCAGGAAGGACAGCAACCCTTTTTCCTTTGTGCCCCTGTCACGACATCTGCATACTCACATCTGCGAGCAGAGCTCTAAGCACCCCTGTTTTTCTTTTCTGATCCTCCCTCACCCTGTCAGCACAGGTTGCTCTGATAAACCTGATTCTCCCAGAAATGCCATTTCCGTCCTTGGGTTGGTGGGGCGTTTATAAAAGACCGAAGACTGTCTACTTCTGCGATGGGGAGAGCAAAACCCCTAAAGAGAGCTACCCCGATATTTTGGGGGGATTGGCTTTGCAACTGCACAGATTATAGGGTTTGTCTCAGGCAGAATTAACATCACGTGTGAAGCTGTAGTACACCGGTGTTTTGAGACATCGTGTGGAATTGCTTCTCTTTCCAACTGCTTGCTAATAGCCATGTGACTTGTGTTTTTAAAAACTGTTTTATGCTCAATTCGAGCAGGATGTATACATTATTTGGAAAAGGTGAGTTTTTCTGATGGCAGCGTTTGGAAGGAAACGGAAGTAGGAAACTTGTGGATGGGGAAGTGGCTGGAGAGGAGGAGGCAGGCAATGCATTTGAAAGCCCCTCTGCTATGCGACAGCCCTGCAGCCAAAGGAGGTCCCTCCCAAATGCTAAAGAGAATCAGCCAGACTTCCCCTCCTGCCAGCACTATGTTTTATGTTTAAAAACCAACCGGCTGTTGACCGCAAACAAACAATAAGCAGATTCAAATAAAGGAGCCCTCCCAGGTCCAATCCATTTAGTCAAAGAAGCCGGTAGGTGCCAGGGCGGCCGCACCGTCATCAGGGAAAGGGAACTTCAAAATTTGTTTTTCTCCTAGAGCGAAAGTCTAGCAACATGGGGTCTAGGTCCTCAGCCTCCTCCACCCTTTTTACCTCCAATTCTTAGTGGAAACAGTGTTTTGAAGAAAACAAATAAACAAGCAGAATGAAAAAGAATCCCTGTAGCAGACATAATGGTAAGCCGGTAAGGTTTGAATTGACCCAGGTTGGCTACAGGAGGAAAAGGGATGTTCCTGAATCAGATGGAATAAATCCCCGGCCACCCTCACGTGACCCCGTGCCAATCTTAACTTGCCTATTTGCAAGGATGGGAAAGGGGCTTTCCTATTGAGGATTCCTTAGTCTACTTGATAGCCCTGGGGGCCGTTTCCAGGCTGAGGGCTTCCTTAAAAACAAGGTGCCCATTCCCAGCAGGCATTTGGTGGCTGGTTACTTCCGCCACCACCACCTTAGCTAGCTCATGAAGGGACCAACAAATACTCCTTGGGAAATACTGTCTGTGAGCCCTTGTTCCCACACCTTCAGGTCAACACTGGAGGCTAGGTACGTAGAGACAGGTATTGGGTCCATTAATGCCCTCCTTGAGGCTCCATCCCAATCTCACAACCTTAACCTCCAGAAGCCTTAGAGTACATTACAACCAGATGATCAAAACCCGGAGTTATTAAAATGTTTCCAGAACCACTAGTCACATTTTAGGATCATGAACCATTAATAAAAATCTCCTTAACATTCAAATGGCTGTAAAACGTGTTGATAGCGGATTACTGGGGCCTAATGGGCGTTATGTGATAGATAACATGGTCTCGTGGTCTCAAATAGTGAGGTTGGGGAATGGGTGTCTGACCACAGTTACTCGATTATCAGCTTACAGCAGCTAAATCTTTTTTTTTTTTTTTCAACTTGCAATGCTCTTAAGAAAAGGCATTGTTCCCAGCAAAGCCTGGGACTTGTGTTCATCATTTAACCTCTGGACAACCGAGTACTGTTCTGGAAAGAGGAAGAGGAAAAAACCCTGACTGTGGGCATAAGGTCACCTTGAGATGTACGGAGGTGGGTTCTGAGCCACTGTCCCTCCCTTCCCTGGCTTTTTGTTTCAATATGGAACACTTCATGGATTTGCGTGTCATCCTTGCACAGGGGCCACACTAATCTTCTCTGTATAGTTCCAGTTTTAGTATATGTGCTCCTAAAGCGAGCACCCTTTCCCTGGTCTTAATGGAGCTCTACCTGAAAGGCTGTGGTTTGGGAAGTTCCAGGCCCTTGTGGGGGGCCTCAGGGGGAAATATCCCGCAGTGGGTGTTGAGCTGGACACCGGCGCTCTTGGAAAAGACAGCTAGTTCCCTCCCAAGGCTCTCCAGAGGGCGGAGGGGGCGCCTTTGAGCATTGCTGACATCGCCAAAGACCTGATGGAAGAGACTCGCAGGAGTGGGTTCTGTCCGGGGCTTTGGGGGAATATTTGGCAAAAGCACCGCTTTCCCTTTCTCCCCTCCCACCTTTCACTCAACAAGCAAGCTCTGGGAAAAGCGCATAAAGCCAGGTCGCCTCTGGCTGCAAAGCCCACACTTGCACCCTCCTGGGGACGTCCCCTGCCCTCGCGGCGCCCCTAAATGACTTTACCGTCATTTGGAGCGCCTGGAGACCTTACCTGGGGAGGTAGAGAAACACTCTAGCGTCTGAGGGGCGGCTCTCTGACCAGTTGCATGGGACACTGAAAGTATGACCCTCCCAACCCGAGCCTCTGACTGGCACCTCTTTGAGGAAAGGGCCTCGAAACTCGGGCGACCTAAACCCCTCTGTCTGCCGCACGTGATCCGGCCGCCAGCTCCCCCGCAGGGTGGACATTCGTGCTGACCCCACCGAGCAGAGAGAGTCGGGAGATGCCGCCCGTCGGGGGAGTCCGGGAGCGCCAGGGACCGGGATGATCCGAGGGCGGTGGCATGAGGGTGACCCGCAGAATGCTGCTATCTCTTCATCCTGCCCACGTGGGCCCAGGTCCTTCGCACACCATAGCACAACCCTAGGCCAGCGGGCTAAAAAGGCCAGGCTTCCTCCCTCAGCTCCCTGCGGTGAACAGGTGCAGGAGCTGAGCTGGGTTTGGTTTCGGGGCTCCAGGCCTGCATTGGGCCTGAATCCCGGAACCGAGTGTTTCAAGGAGGGGGAAGACAATCAGCGACAATCAGCGATGTCCCTAGTCCTTGCAGAAGTGCGTCCAGCCCAGCACAGGGCCTAGGGACGGCTGGCGGTGGCCTCCGGTTCCAGCCTTACCAGCTGGTGGATGGCGCTGCCTGATACCCAGTGCCAGGGCCCATTTAGACGGCTGGTTTAACGAACTGACCTAAAACGAAATTTGAGTTAGTGTTTGAACAACTGGTGCACACACAGGCCCATTGCTTCTGCACTGGTAATCCAAGTACATTTGGTCACCTCTGAATTCTTTTTGGTTCCAGAGTTCCCATAAGATTTATTGCTTAGCAGTAGGAAAACTTTAGTACGGGTGGGGGGTGGGGGTGATATTTGGGCAACAATGTGATATGTGTGGTGTTTGTGTTTATAAAAACACTTCAACTGAGGCTATAGCTCAGTTGTAGACCGTTTGTCTTACATTCCTGAAGTCCTGGGTTCAATTCCCCGTACTGCCATAAAAAAAATAAGAAAAAAAAAAAAGGAAAGATGTTTTAAAAGTGAAGTCTAATGAAATTAGGTAATTTTAGAAAGAGAAAGCTACATATTTTTTAAGTTCATCTGGTCTATAATTGAAATGCATTGTTCAGCAGCTCTTCTGGTTCATAAAATTGATTTTATTTTGAATTCACGTCTAAGCTGACCACTCGAAGCTTTAGAAGGCTCATCTGTTGGTTAAAGCACTCATCTAATAGCTACTCACCTTTTAATAAAAGCATGGATTTTCTTTAGTCTTAAAATTGTCCGTGGGCTAGGTTCCTCCGATTTAGAGATAGGAGGGGGCACTTGGCACAAACAGGCATTCACATTTTCCATTACATATAATTTGAGTTGATTAAACCACTAACTGATTCCTGATCACTTAAAATAGGCACATAAATCAGGCATGGTGGTGCATGCCTTTAACTCCAGAACTTGAGAGGCAGAGGTGGGTGGATCTCTGAGTTCGAGGCCAGGTTGGTGTATAAAGTGAGTTCCAGGACAGCCAGGGCTACATAAAAGAGAGAACTTGACTCAAAAATAAAATAAAATGGACACATAGCCTCATCCATTCTCTCTGTCTCTCCCTTCATATATAGTTAAAGTTGTGGAATAGAATATAGACTTTTAGTAAAAGATACCCAAGGGGACAGGGGAGTTACCTCAGTGGATAAAGAAGCTTATTGTCTGATGACCTGATTTCAATTCCAGGAACACATGCTGGAAGGAGAGATATGTCTCCTGAAAGATGTTCTCTGACCTCCACATGTATGCCCTGGCACACACACACACACACACACACACACACACAGAGAGAGAGAGAGAGAGAGAGAGAGAGAGAGAGAATAAAATGAATGCAGAAAGTCCCCTCCCTCCCATTTTCCTCAAGACAGGGTTTCTCTGTGTAGCCTTGGCTATCCTGGAACTTGCTCTGTAGACGAGACTGGCCTGGAACTCACAGAGATCTACTCACCCCTGCCTCTTGAGTGCTGGGATTAAAGGCATATACCACCACCGCCCAGCAAAAGACTTTTTTTTTTTTTTTTGGTTTTTCGAGACAGGGTTTCTCTGTGTAGCTTTGCGCCTTTCCTGGAACTCGCTTGGGAGACCAGGCTGGCCTTGAACTCACAGAGATCCACCTGGCTCTGCCTCCCGAGTGCTGGGATTAAAGGCGTGCGCCACCACCGCCCGGCTCCCATTTTATGTTTAGACAAAATATCAGAAGTCCTTCTGTTTCTAAGTCTCACTTAGGTGGGCCTGATTTGAATGGTTTCTCATGAAGTTGTTTATGTATAATAAACTTCAAATTAATAAAAGGCCTTGTGGTTTTAAAGAGCATGGCTCCCAGAGGGAGTGGCACTATTAGGAAGTATGACCTTGTTGGAGGAAGTGTGTCCCTGTGGGGGTGGGCTTTGAGGTCTCTTTTGTTCAAGCTTCCATTAGTGGGACAGTCAGTTGACTTCCTGTCGCCTACAAGGTGTAGGACTCTCAGCTCCAGCACCACATCTGCCGTGCTCCCCGACATGCTCCCCGACATGATGACAATGGACTGAACCTTTGAAACGTTGAGCAAGTCCCCTCAATTAAATGTTTTCATTTGCCAGGTGGTGGTGGCGCACACCTTTAATCCCAGCACTCAGGATGTGGAGGCAGATGGATCTCTGTGAGTCTGAGGCCAGCCTGGTCTACAGAGCATGTTCCAGGACAGCCAAGGCTACACAGAGAAACCCTGTCTCAAAAAAAAAAAAAGTTTCATTTATAAGAATTGCTGTGGTCACGGTGTCTCTTCACAGCAATAAAAACCTAAGACAGGCCTAACCAGGAGTGAATTTTTGTTAATATTTCCAAAGGAAATGTACAGTAGAAAATTCAGGGCTGGGGTATAGCACAGTAGTAGAGCACTTGTAAAGCTCCATGTACAATCTACCATAATAACACACACACACACACACACACACACACACACACACACACACACTTGTGCACATGAGTAGATTATTTTCATTTAGACCATAAAGTCTGTTTAAACCAAACAACCAAACAATTATTTGCCCCTAATCAACAATTTAGAGAATTTAAGTTGAATTGGTAAGATATCTCTAGTTTTCCTCTAGGGCTCTCTTCTCTCTGTCCCTCCACCCTTCTCCCTCTTCCCTTCCTCAAACTTTCCAACCAGGCCTCATCCCCTCAGTCTTTCTGTTGAAACATTTGTTTGTTCAACTTAGTTTTCCTGAGACATCTTAAGACAGTATCTCATTCTATGTATCCTTGCCTGGCTTAGGATTTGTTGCCCTGGAACTTGCTACCATCCTCCGGCCTCTCCTTCTTAAACATTAGGATTAGAGCCATGCTTTGCTCTGCCCAGCTCTGTTGAAAGTGTATTTCCTTTAAAGCTTGATGATGGCTGAAGTTGGACAAAGCCATAGGTAAAGGATGTGGGTCGGGAAGAAGATGTGGCTGTACTGTTGGAAAGAGAGAGAGTCAGGATGAGATGGGGACCCAGGGTGGAATTAAACACACGCAAGTCCAGATAGTCTTAATCTATACACCTTGTCTGTTTTCCCCAACCCTAACTCCCCAGCTTACTGCCGTCCTTGTCTGAAAGGCTATCTTCCATTAGTGCAAGAAGAAGTCTAATCTGTAGGTTTATTTAGCATTTGATCCCTTTGCAGAGGCCTCCATTTAGAGTCACCACTGCAGCCAAGATTTGGATCTGGTCCTAAAATAGTCTGAACCAGGTGACCTCAGGCAAGGAGACGCAAGATACTAGCAATTTATTTCATATCAGCTCCCGAGCCATCATCAGATGATAACAACCCTTGGACACTGCTAATCTCTGCTTGATTCAAACTGGTGACCGCAAGGTGAAAGGCAAGGGCGTTATCTCTGAGCGACTCATGTGGCCTTCCATAGATTGCCAGTTAGACCCCCACAATTGAAGCCTCTTCTTCAGTGGTTACTTTCAAAATTTTTATATCCAAAGTCTTTGGTCTTTGTTGGACTGAAAGGTAGGAGGGCTTTATCGAAGAAAATGCCCAAGAGCTAAGATGTGGGAGTTTAGAATCCAATACAAATTTAAAAGGTTGGGAAGATGATTGCATGTTCTCTACCCAATAAACTGTGAACAACATGCCTGTAACTAGAAAAAGCCTCTGGATATGAGTGGTTTTTGCATGCCCCCCTCTCATATATATATGGAAAATACACCTTAAAATGTAAAATAGCAAGTCTCAGAACTGGTTTTATTGCTTTGGAAATGGCTTAATGTTTACAAGTGGTAGGGTCATTAGAGACCATAGACTAATTTGGCATCAGCTTAGGGCTAACCAAAGGGGAAGTGAGGGAAGTGATAGAGGATAAAGTGAAGTCTGTCCTAGTCAATAAAAACTGCCCTGTGCGGGGGTACCCCAAGGGAAAAAGGCTGAGTGGCCTATGGGGAGGCACCTGCACCAGCCTCACGTCTTATGGTCCTTGGTTCTAGTTTGAAATCTTAGAAACATACTTTCATTTTTCTGAAGGAATTTTCCCCCCACTCCATCCCAATATCCTCATTAAATGGTTGTTTGATTTTGCTAGATTTCTCTAGAGTAGACTGATAGATTAAAAAAATAATAATTGAAGAGGTCTCAAAATAATGAAGGTATTTAAGTAATATGCTTTAATTAAAAAAAATGTATCCATTTATTTGTTTGTTTGGCAGGGTTATGGAGGTCAGAGAGCAACTTGTGGAAGTTATTTCTCTCCCTCCTCCCACTAGGTAGGTTCCGAGGATTGAACCTTGAGCCACAAGTGTGGGCCTTGCCATGAGCCTTGGCTACAAGCACCTTTACCTAATGAGACATCTTGCCGATCCTAATAATATGTTTTTTAAGTTCCGTGTGTTGGTGGTGGTAAAAGCAATTTTGGGTGTTTTAGCAGTGAGTGCCCTTGGAGAAGATGAAATAACAACCTGACACACGCAGGATTGCAGTTCCCAGCAACCAATGTCAGAGAAAATACTGTGTTCTGCCACAGGGTCATCCCTCCAGCTTTGTTACCTCACTTTTTAAAAATTAATTGATATTTGCAATCCACTGTCTGTTATCTCCCCCCCCCCCCAAAATGATGCTGCAAATAAACGCACACTGTAATTACTGGTGAGGAAACAGAGTACCCACAGATGGACGCATTATATCCAGCCTTTAAAGAGACACCCCTTATGGAAAAGAAAAAAGTGGTGTATTTTAGAACACTGTGCCATCCTGTGTATGATTGTGGTAAAGTAGCACAGGAAACAAATATTGAAATATTGCTGCTGTTTAAGACTGCCCTTGTCTCTCTTGTCTTGCGGAATCAAACTTCAGACAGTGTAAAGAGAGTCATGGCATTTGCCTCAGCAGTTAAGAGACAAGCTATCATGGTAAGACTATATCAGTGGTTCTTAACCCTTTGGGGGTAGAACTACCCTTTCACAGGGGTCCCATATCAGATACTCTGTATATCAGATATTTACATTACGATTCATAACAGTAGCAAAATTACAGCTATGAAGCAGCAACAAAAATAACTTGTTTGTTTGTTGTTTGAGACAAGATTTCTTTGTAGCCCTGGCTGTCCAAGAACTTGCTCTGTAGACCAGGCTGGCCTCAAACTCACAGAGATCCATCTGCCTCTGCTTTCTGAGTGCTGGGATTAAAGGAGTGTGGCACCACTGCCTGACCAACAAAAATAATTTTATGGTTGGGGGGTCACCACAACATGAGGAACTGTATTAAAGGGTCACAGCATTAGGGAGGTTGTGAACTGCTGCCCTATATGGAAGGGACTGTAATTCCAGGACTCTTTCATACTGTATCTGTTTGTTCCATGAGAGATGGTCTGTGTAGAGTCCAGAACAGAGAAGATGGGAGACAAAGCCTCTCTCCTCTTGGCCCATTACAACATCTTCATCCTGATGAAGGTAGGGATGATGGTGATGATTATTTTAAGAGGGTCTCACTATGTACCTCTGGTTGGCCTGGATGGTCCCAAACTCACAGAGGTGCATCTGCCTCTGCCTCTGAGTGCTGGGATTAAAGGTGTGTGCCACCAAGCCCTGGCTCACATAAATCTTAAGCTAGTAAAAACTTGACTAAGTGATTTTGTTGCTCTTTCAAGACCTAACCAAGGGCCAGAGAGATGGTCCAGCGGTTAAGAGCACTTGATACTCTTACAGAGGCTTTGGGTTGGTTCCCAGCACCCACATGGGGGTGGCTCACAACCACCTGTAACTCTAGTTCCAAGGAATTCAATACCCTCTTCTCGTCTCCTTAGGAACCTGCACAGCTGTACACATGGTATACAAAATACATTCAAGCCCACATTCATACACATAGAATAAAATAGTAAATCTGAGATCAGAGAGAGAGACTGGGAAATTTACACTTTCAAGGATGAGTTTTAATTTCATCAGGTCTCTCTTCCATTTGTGTTACATTGATCATTTGAACAGATTTTGGGGCAAAGGAACTCTGTGCTTCCCCTGTACACATACAGTCAGTTTATTCTGCTGGTCTTCCTGAAGCTTCTTAATTTTCCCTGAGTTTTGGTTAATTTTCCACAACCTCATTTGCAAGTTGATTTTTTTTGGGGGGGAAAGGAAGGGACATCTAATCTCTAGGCTTCCAACATTGTAGAAACCTTTATCTAACATAATTTAATAATGAGCTCTACAAGCCGGGAGGGTGGCTCATGCCTGTAATCCCAGCATTTGAGGGATTTGCCATAGTTTGAAGTTAGCCTTGGCTACAGGGTAAGCTCTTGTCTCAAAAAACAAACAAACAAAATACAAGGGGGAAAAAAATAACCCTTCTCCCCCTCTCCCATAGTGTGATGGTTAGTGTTGACTGTCAGCTTGAAGGGTCTTGAATTACCTAGGAGACAAACCTTGGTTCACATCATGAAGGATTATCTAGATTAGGTTGGCCTCTGAGCTTGCTTGTGAGGGATTATCTAGATTAGATTGGTCTCTGGGCATGTCTGTGAGGGGTTATCTTTATGAGGTTGGTCTCTGGGCATGCCTGTGA
>CABHPQ010173149.1:50300-104298 GCA_902168405.1 Peromyscus aztecus | reverse complement strand
GTGTATATACAGTGTGACACACACTGGAGCATGTAACCCCAGCCCTCATCAGAGGTGGCCACACTGTCCCTGAGGGATATCATCGTTGTAGCCAATGACCCCCTACACTTGTTCTACAGCTGCTCATGAAAATCTCTATTATTTTAGTAGTGCTAGAGGGCATACCTTGTGTATGCTTGGCAAGCCATGGCCCTAGCCTCTCTGGAAAATTTTATTTGTTTTGTCTATTTTGTTTGTTTGAATGTTTTGATTTTTTAAGACAAGGTTTCTCTGTGTAACAGTCCTAGCTATCCTGGAACTCACTTTGTAGGCCAAGCTGGTCTTGAACTCACAGAGATCACCTGCCTCTGCCTCTCAAGTGCTGGGATTAAAGATGTGTGTCACTACTGCCCGTCTGAATAACTTAAAATGCCTGAGACTCACCATTTTAAACTTTTTAAAATTTCTTATATTTTATAGGTAACTCTGACAATGATGTGTCTATAAGAAACTCAACAAGGGGTGTGTGTATGTGCACGTGTGTACAGTTGTGTGTGCACGCGTGCGTGCGTGAGTGTGGAAGAGGTCAACTTTGGGTATCTTCCTCTATTGTACAGTTTGTTGAGACAGGGCCTCTCACTGGTCCTAACTCTCTGCAAGACTGGCTGCTATCCTGATCGGCTTATCTCTGCCACTGGCTCTTACATGGGTAATGGGGAACTGGGAGAATAATTTTTGACACATGCGTTCAGATTGCATCTCCTGGGCCAGTGAGACGCCTTGCGGGTAAGAGCACGTGCTGTGCAAGCTGGACAACCGGAGTTGATCCCTGGAACCTACACACATGGCTGGATTCGGAACACACATTTATAATCCCAGCACTCACTAAGTCAGCATTAGCCAGAAGCTTGCCCCCAGCTAGCCTAGAGTATGAAGCCCAGTTAACACAAATAGAAAGACCTGCCTCAACAAGGTGGAAGGCTCCAGTTCCCTCATCCTGACGAATGCAATACCCACTGACTAAGGGGAACTGGAGACCAGAAGAAAGCCCCGTGGTAAAGGAAAGGAACCCACGCTTGTCTCAGCACATCTGAATCAGTTCACTGTTGTAGAATATTATTTTAAGGTGTGTTACTTTTGTTTATGTTGCATTTTTTTTTAACTCTGTGAAGCTGTGTT
Organism: Peromyscus aztecus; assembly: GCA_902168405.1. NCBI lineage: Eukaryota > Metazoa > Chordata > Mammalia > Rodentia > Cricetidae > Peromyscus > Peromyscus aztecus. Next base: position 103,140 of record CABHPQ010173149.1, on the reverse strand, counting down.
ACTGTCCTGTGTAGCAAGGCAGGAGAAAGGATGGGCGGGGCTAGCAGGCAGAGAGACTATATAGAAGGAGAAATCTGGGAGAAGGAGCGCTAGGAGACAGAGGAGGAGGAGGAGATCAGGGGTCAGAACCCAGCTACACAGCCAGCCATGGAGTAAGAGTAAGATTTATAGAAATTAAAGAATGGGAAAAGCCCAGAGGCAAAAGTTAGATGAGATAACTTAAGTTGAGGAAAGCTGGCAAGAAACTAAGCCAAGCTAAGGCTCGGTGTTTATAATTAAGAATAAGCCTCTGTGTGTGATTTATTTGGGAGCTGGGTGGTGGGCCTCCCCCAAAAGTCAAAAAACAACCAACAAAAGTTCACCTGTCTCTTAAGCACAGCCTCAGGCATGCTCTGATTAACCCTTTCAGGACAGCTGGGCTGCCACCTCAACCCTGCCTCTCACTGTGTGACCCGAGCATCTAGACACAAATGTGCTGGACCTCAATTTTCTCATTTGCAAATAGAGTTTGGGAGCCTACTCGTCTCACAGAGTTGTATGAGGATTGAGGATGATAACATGATAAATCTTGTTCCTGATGATCAAGTGAATTAAACACAAGGAAGAGAGGAAAGAAGCTGTACTTTCACTAGCATTTGGCCAATGTCAAATGCCAGAGACAAGAGGAAACCAGTGCTGTGGCTTCCTGGCATTAGCTTTGGAAAACTATAACACAGTCTCTCTACAAGCCTTACTTTCTTCATTCAGAAAATGAGACGTCTGGATTCCTCCCCAAAGTTTGTTCCATGGAACATTATTACTTGGCCACTTATGATGGCAAAGGATCCTTGGTAAATGAATTTAGGAAAGTGGTAGTCTTTTTGCTATAAGACGTCTCAGACTCTTACTAGGTCAACGTGAACTGAATCTCTAGGAGGGACACATTGCCTACAGTACTTCCCAAACTTTGACCTTATTTCAAAGGAGCAACTCAAGAGGTTACTATGCCAATGGACATCTTTGTGGTATGTAAATTAAGTATCTCTAAGGTTTGAGATTCTTCTTGGTCCTTTTAGATCAGAATGAGAAGGATGAGGAAAAGGCTTTCTACAGAAACTAAAGTATCCAGACGTCAAAGCCAGGTCTTCCACATGGAGATGTAAATGGGATGTGGTGGAGGAATAAGGGAGAAGTTTTCAGCGTTAGGGTTTCCAAACTGCCCCTATGTTATCAGTAGAAGAGGCTGAGAGTTTATAATTCAGCAGTTGCAGTAAGCTGCTGAAGTCTAATATTTGTACCTTTGCTTCTCAAATCCATCTTCAATGTCATACAGATTTGTCTCTGTTGAGGAATCTATGGGACTAAATTCATGTCTTCAGCACTGACCTCTCATGGAGGTTGAGGGTGAACCTGATTTTATATAGATCAGGAATCCCATGCCCCACTCAGCCCATGCAAACTGGGGATGGCCATGCAATCTTAGTGGAACATCAAGTTTCTCCTCTGTAATGTTTGCCTTTAGGTCCAGAACAGAACAGTGTTGGATGTTGTAAGTACCATATGCTGACCAGCTGTACCAGTGCACAGTCAGCAGTGACATTGCCTCCTTAGGAAGAGCAAACGCAAGAGGAGCAGACACAAGGTGCAGCAGGAATCATCTGGCTCTGATTCCTGGTTCCATCTCTGTGTTTCCCACCTCATGATGGTTCAGCCCTTCTTTTATGAGCACAAGAGGCTAAAAACTCCCCTTGCAGGGCTGGAGAGATGGTTCCGTGGTTAAGAGCATGGGCTGCTCTTACAGAGGACCCAAGTTCGGTTCCCAGCACCCACATGGTGGCTCACAACCAACTGATCCAGTTCCAGGGAATCCGATCCCTTCTTCTGGTCTCTGTGGACACCAGAATGCAGAGATACTCATGCAGGTAAAACACCCCCACACATTAAAAAAAAAAATCAATTGAAAAAGAAGAAAAATTTAAAGTTCTTCTTCTGCTAGTTTTTAACTAGATGTCTATTATTTTAATCCACACAAATTCCGAGTATAGTTACATCAGTCCTTCAGACCTCTGCCCCCCCCCCCCCCCCAGACCCAGACAGGGTTTCTCAGTGTAGTTTTGGTGTCTGTCCTGGATCTCCCTCTGTAGACCAGGCTGGCCTCGAACTCACAGAGATCCGCTTGTCTCTCTGCCTTACAAGTGCTGGGATTAAAGGCATGCGCCACCACTGCCCAGCCTTCATACCTCTTGAAAGTAAAATGTACATGTCCCTCTTGAAACCCCATTGAGATGACAGTAAGGGTGGTTTTTGTTTGTTTGTTTGTTTGCTTTTTGTGTGTGTTGTTGTTGTTTTAAGTGGCACTACGTAGAACAAAAACAACATGGTAACAATGGTCATACAAGATCTGATGCTAGAAAGCAGCTGGATGAATCTTGGAGTCATAGTTCTAATTTTCCAAGAAGAGCATACCTTACATCAGTATTCTCGTAAACTACTAATAGCAGCCTTTTCACTTTCACGCAGCATAGTTTGGAAAGATTACCTAATTAATTAACTAAAACGGGCACGGCAGTACATGCCTGTAATCCCTCAGGCACTTGGGAAGTGGAAGCAGGAAGCAGGAGGACCAGAAATTCAAGGTTAGCCTCAGCAATCCAGCAGCAATCCAGCCCAGTTACAGGGCTTTATTTTGTGATGAGGAGAATGTTCTGGAAATGGATGGCAGAGTGATGGCTGCATGCCTTACAAATATGCTAAAGTGGTGAATTCCTTATTTTAAAAGAGTAACTATGATATATGAATTACATGATTTAAGCAACTGTGTGAAAATAAAACAAGCTGCGAGGGAAGAGCACACAATAACTCGATCGCTTCCTGTGTCAGCAGTGGCCTTCTAGAAGCCTGTCCCCACTGGCTGGTCCTAGCCTGGCCTTCCTCCAGGTCACCAACTTTCCTTGGGTTGTGTCTGTCCTTGGCCTGGCACCTTTCCACTCCTGACACCCTTCAGTCTTGTTCTCTCAGGCTTCTGGCTCAGATCCTTGAACAAACGTGCCCCTGAAATATGCTCTTCAAGACTGAAGGGGACCTCACTTTACTCTCTTTAGTTCAAGGGTCTGGGGCAATGACTTCATAGCTGCAATCCCACACACGTATCTCATGTTTGGCAGATGACGGAGACCTTGAAAAAACAGGCATCAATTTATGACTAAACATTGTTTGTTTTTGAGACAGGGTCTCTCTGTGTAGCTCTGGCTGTCTTGGAACTCACTCTGTAAACCAGGCTGGCCTTGAACTCAGAGATCTGCCTGCCTCTGCCTCCTGAGCGCTGGGATTAAAGGTGTGTGCCACCACACCCAGCTAAACATTGTTTTTAATGTGTGGGAACAAACACTGAAAATTGCATTTCTGGTATGATCGGCTCCTTAACAGTAGAAGATAGCAGATTAAGTCAGTCTTGGGACAAAACAGAATAAGACCAATGTCTCAAATTACACAGGTGGAGTCATCATTTCTGTCTTAGTGACTTTTCTATTGTTATAACAAAACACCATGACCAAGACAATTTATAAAATAAAACATCTAATTTGAGGATCACCATTCCAGGGGGTTTCCATCATGGTGGGGAGCATGGCTTGGAGCAGCAGCTGAGAGCTCACATCCGATCCACAAGCACGAGGCACAGAGAGCTAACTGGGAATGGCATGGGCTTTTAATACTTCAAAGCCCACCCCCAGTGACACACCTCCAAGGCCACACTGTTGTAGAATATTATTTTAAGGTGTGTAACTTTTGTTTATGTTGCATTTGTTTAACTCTGTGAAGTGGTGTTACTGTGCCTGTCTAAAACACCCGATGGTCTAATAAAGATCTGAATGGACAACAGCAAGGCAGGAGAAAGGATGGGCGGGGCTGGCAGGCAGAGAGAATATATAGCGGGAGAAATCTGGGAGGAGAGAAGTAGCCAGAGAAGGAGGAGGACATCAGGGGTCAGTCACCCAGCTACACAGCAGGCCACGGAGTAAGAGTAAGATACAGAAGTAAGAGAACAGGAAAAGCCCAGAGGCAAAACAAGACAGGATAATTTAAGCTAAGAAAAGCTGGCAAGAAACAAGTCACACTTAGGCTGGGCATTCATAAGTAAGAATAAGCCTCCATGTGTGATTTATTTGGGAGCTGGGTGGCGGGCCCCCCAAAAGAGCAAAAACAACCAATACCACCACACCTCCTAAACAGTTCCATCACCTGGGGACCAAATACTCGAATATATGAGCCTATGGGGCCATTCTCATTCAAACCACCACAACAACCTTCTGACAGCTTGCTCAGAGGAGCCATGAGATGTCGCCACATTTTGAATCTCTAGGCCATTGTTTGGAAGTCACTTTAAATTCTGTCAGTGTGGGTGACTAGACCCGTGGCTGTTGTCCGTTTTCATCATCATTAGTCAATTATTTGCTTTACGATAATGTTTTCAGGAGGCTGGGGATGTGGCTTAGGATATGGCAAGCATGAAGACTAGAGTTAGGATCCTCCATACTCATACAGAACTGCAGACAGGCATAGGGGCCACTTAGAATCCAAGCACTCTAGAGTCAGGGACAGGGCGAACTGGCGAGCTAGACTAGCTGGAATCAGTGAACTTCAAGTTCAGCCATAGACCCTATCTCGATAAATAAAACAGCCAATAATTGAGAAAGGCACTCACCATCAACTTCAGGTCTCCACACACAAATGGAAACACATGTATGTGTACCTGCATACACGTGCTCTTGTATATGTGTGTACATGCATATATAGATGCACACACACCATACACACAGATAAAATCTTTTTCTGTGCTCTTTCTTTAAAACATAGTACATTTAGCCGGGCGGTGGTGGCGCACGCCTTTAATCCCAGCACTCGGGAGGCAGAGCCAGGCGGATCTCTGTGAGTTCAAGGCCAGCCTGGGCTACCAAGCGAGTTCCAGGAAAGGCGCAAAGCTACACAGAGAAACCCTGTCTCGAAAAACCAAAAAAAAAAACAAAAAAAAAAAACATAGTACATTTAATAAATGTAGGGAATGGTAGATAGAACAAGTCAGAGCACAGGTTTTAAGGTCAGAAGGCCTAGTTTAAAACACTACCACCTACTAAAGTATGGTCCAATGAAGTCTGCTTAATTTCAGTGAGTGTGCAGTCATTTGTAAAATGGAACCAACAACACCCACCCCCAGAGCTCCCGGGAGAATGAACTGAGGTTAATAATATATTTAAGTACCTTTCTTTTTTTTTGGGGGGGGGGTGCTGGAGATAGAAGCCAGAGTCTTGGGCATGCTAAGAGGCCATGAGCTATACTGCACTGAGCTACACTCTAGCCCTCAGCGCCACTTTCTAAAAGCAGATGGCAGTATCATTAGTCATGGCCCTCTATCCATTGCTTCCTAGTGGGAGTAATAAAGTAAGAAAACAATGGTGTCAGAAGCCAAATCAAGTCCAAATCTACGTTGAATCCTTTGGTTCAATAACTGTAGAGCATCTGAGTTCTGACACACTGTCCTAGTAGAGCCGACTGATGTCCTACATGAGGAGAGACGTGGCTGGCACATGCAATCTGAGATGACTGAATTCCAAGTAATGACGCATGACTTCCAAAATTTGAGATGACCCAGCCAGATATAGTGGTGCAGGCCTTTAATCCCAGCACTCAGGAGGCAGAGGCAGAGGCAGATGGATCTTTGTGAGTTGGAGACCAGCCTGGTCTACATAGTGAATTCCAGGACACCTAAAGCTACACAGTGAGAGATCTGTTGCCCCCCAATTTTTTTTTTTTTTGAGATGACCCATGGTGACATGGTGAGAACCTGGTGCAAAAAATGTAATGTACCAAAAGTTCTAGACAGCTATTTAAACTTATTGTACCTATGTATGATACTATACTTGATCTGAGCCAAAAGGGATGTATACATGTATTAAACAGTGTAAGCCATCCCATTAGTGTGTGTGCTTTTATGTTCTTATGCATCAGCTAAAATAAAAAATTTTAAAAATTGTAGCCATCAAGTGAATTGCCTGTTTATCCACATGGACATAATCTGACCAGTTATTATAGAATTATCTTCAGTAGAGCTTTTTAAAAGTCATTTTAAGGGGCTGGGGCTGTGATATCTCAGTGGTAGAATGCTTGCCTGGCATTTGTTAGGTCTTGAGTGCGAGTTTCAGCCTTGGCAGGGTTGAGGGAAATAAAGAACAAAAAGAAAGGACTGAGGCTGTAGCTCAGCTGGTCCAGTCCTCGGGCAGCATGCACACCATAGGCCTTGGGTTCTATCCCCAGCACCACATAAACTAGACTTGATGGGGCACACCTGTCACCTTAGTGCCTGAGAGGATTGCAGGAGGACCAGTAGTTCAAGGTCATCCTTGGATACATGGCAAGTTTGAGGCCAACCTGGGCTACATGAGACTCTGTCTCAAAAAAAGAAAGAAAAGAAAGGAAAGAAAGAATCTAATCACAAAAGAAAATAAAACAGGAAAAATACAACCCCAGACCAAGATAACCAATAACCCGGCTGGGACCACAGAGTTGAGCAGGTTGTGGTAGCGGTAATGACGGCAATAACAGTGCAGCACAGCAACATAATGACCACTAACAATCACCTTTACTGCTGCTTTTCCACGACAACCTCTGGAGTCTTGAGACTCACACATGCAGTACCATCCCTCTTGGCACCTCTCTGTCAGACAGATACAGCAGATGTGGAAAGAGGGTTAGAGAGGGATTTGCACCAAGATCTTGTTTAATACTCCAAAAATTATCCGTGGGTCTCTCACTGCTTTCTCTATTCAAGTGACAGAACTGACTTCTTTCAAGGTAAGCATGTGAGAAACACTGCTCCTCTGTCTTGCTGGAGCTACAGTGTGGGGTGGGTAGAGGAGGAGGAAGAGGACCAGAGATACTATACTAGGAAGAAGCTCTTCTCAAGATGGCAGCAATAACAGATGGAGAAGCAGACGTAAAAGGGGGTGAACTGTGGACGCCTAAGACTTTTTGTGTTTCTACTTCCTGAAAAAGACAGATTGAAGTCCTAAACTCCAGTACCTCAGAATGTGATGTTGTTTAGAAACAGTGTCATTGTGAGGAAGGCACATCTACCTAAAATAAGGCCATAATGGAGTAGGGTAGAGCCTGGGATGGTTGGTATTGCTTGTCAACTTGATGGGATATACAGTCATTTAGGAGATAAGTCTCTGGGCACAGCTGTTACCTAGGGGTTACCTAGGTGAAGTTTGCCTCTGAGCATGCCTGTGAGGTATATTATCTAGACTAGGTTAGCCTCTGGGCATAGCTGTGAGGGATTACCTAGTTTAGGTGAACTAAAGTGAGAAGATTCGCATTAACTGTGAGCAACACACCATTCCATGTGTTGGGGATCCTGGACTACATAAAAAGAGAAAGAGCTGAGTACTAGCCTTCATCCCTGTTTCCTGACTACAAATGTTCTTGCCGCCATGATTTCCCTGCCGAGATGGACACCATCCCCTTGAACTAAATTGAAACTCCTCCTTCATGAAGTCGCTGTCTGATAGCTTTCAGAGCAATGGGAAAGGTAACTAATAAAGTCCGCAATCCAACAAGACAGATGTCCTTGTTAGGAGACAGTAATACAGAAATGGGAATGAAATGCTCTATCTACAGGTAAATGACCACGACAAATCAGAACAGGACGCAGTGAGATTCTGCTGCTTTATCACACCTGGGGTGGGATGCTCTGTTATGTGCCATGGCAATGAAATTCAAGACCTAAAGAGGATTTTTTCTTTGATGAACACTGAGGATTAGAATATCTAAAAGCATGTCAAGAGGGAGCTGTATAGAGGGAAGAGACTATAAACACACAGTCTATTGTGAAATTCTGACTATGTAGGACAACAAGGGTTTGTATTAAGCGTCGGTACTAACAGGAAACCTGTGACCACACCAGTCACAGCAGCTGATTGGCCGGGTGCTGCCTGGCTGACAGGTTAGTGCTTCATGCTGCCAGGAAGGTTCTTTGGTTTAGCTTCCTCTAGGGCTCTCCTGTCCACACTTTCAAGGGTTGCAGAGGAAGACGTATTACCTGGACCCCAGTCAGCTATACAGAAATGTTCCTTCCATCGCTCCCCGCATGGAGACTTCTATGCTAAAAAGAGCAGTGTCCGTGGAGGTCATTCTGGGAAGGACACTCATCTATTTACTGTACCCACACTACAAAACAAACCAAATATCTCAAAATAACTTCCAAGATAAGGAAAAAAAAAACCAATAAGAGGAAAGAAACTTTCCATTTGATCTGTGCTTGTTTATATCTCGAATCTGGCAGTGATCAAGTGCCACTCCCCAGTCTCTACTTGGTCTAGACAGAAGCAGCAGATGAAGCTGGGACACAGGCATTCCGTCCCGTGGGTGGACCACAAGCACCTTCTGTGATTAGAAAGAAGAGCACTAAACCCAAACCACTCCCTTCTTTTCAGCACGATTTGCCTTTCACAGAAACTGCTATTATGATGGCTAAGAGTGAGGATGAGAGAGGGGGTGAGAGGCAACTTAGAAACTTAAATTACTTTCAAATCCCTTTATGCCCTAATGCCAATACACTTCGAACAAGGCTCAACAAAAGCTAAATTCTTATTAGATGCCTGGTGTTTTGGAATGCTAACCGTATAGACACTCGTGCCTTCCAGCTACAACAATGTCTAGAGGGAGGCGTCTACCATCAGTCCAGCACTGCATATCAGCTATGGCGGCATATCCCTATAAACCCAGTCCTCTGAGGCAGATGCAGAAGATCATGAGTCTAGGTTAGCCTGGGTTACATAGAAACCCCATGTGATTGCTACTTTTATGTCAAGTTAACACAAGCAATGGTCATCTGATAGGATAGAATCTCAATTGAGAAAATGCCTCCACAAGAGTGGGCTGTAGGCAGGCCTGTAGAGCAGTTTCGTAATTAGTGATTGATGGGGAGGGTCCAGCCCATTGTGGGTGGGGCCACCCCTGGGCTGGTGGTCCTGGGTTCTAAAGAAATAGGCTGAGTAAGCCATGGGGCGCAGGCCAGGAAGCAGCACTATTTCATAGACTCTGCATCAGCTCCTGCCTTCAGGTTCTTGCCCTGTTTTGAGTTCCTGTCCTGACATCTTTCAATGATGAACAGTGATGTGGAAATGTAAGTCAAATAAACCCCAAATAAATCTTCCCCAGGTTGCTTTGGTCATGGTGTTTCATCACAGCAATAATAACTCTAAGACACTCCACTTCAAAAAACAAAAGCTAGACGTGATGGTCTACACTTTTTGTTTTGTTTTGTTTTTGAGGCAGGGTTTTTTGTGTATCTCTGGCTGTCCTGGAACTTGCTCTGTTGACCAGGTTGGCTTCAAACTCAGAGATCCACCTGCCTCTGTCTCATGAGCTCTGGGATTAAAGGTGTGCACCACCACCGTCTGGCGCCTTTCTTTTTTAAACGTGTAGCTCAGGCTGTCCTGGAACTCGTGATCTTCCTCTTCAGCATATCCTACCAGTGTGTCCGACCAGCTTTTTTGTTTTTATTTAATTGAGATAGCTTTGTTATGTAGTTCTGGCTGGCCTAGAACTTGCTATGTAGACGAGGCTGGCTTTGAACTTGAGTGATCCTCTTACCTGACTTTGGGGCTGAGATTATAGGCATGTGACACCAGGCCCAGCTGCTCCTTTTTCCTATCGTATATGCAGCTGGTCTCCCTTGTTCATGGCAGTTACACCTTATAAAGTCATGTTGAGTGCTGAATTAGTGGGTACTGATGCTCTGCTTCCACTGGAAATACAAGGTAGGCTATCATAGCCTTGGTTCTGCTAAAGCATTTACTCTGTAAGTACTTACTTTTTATTTGGTTTCTCGAGACAGGGTTTCCCTGTATAACAGCTATAGCTGTTCTGGAACTTGCTTTGTAGACAGGTTAGCTTTGAACTCATAGAGACCTGCCTGCCTCTGCCTTCCAGAGGAATTAAAGGCGTGCGCCACCACTGCCCAGCTGTAAGTTCTTTAAAATCAAAAAAAAAAAAAAAAAAAAAAAAGACAAACAAACCCCTCTGTTTTTCACTAGATTCCATCTTCTAGTTTTGGCCAAAAAGACTTCTTTTCTAAGGTTCTTACAGTATCACATGCCTCATCAAATAACCTGTCCCCGCAGTAAAGCCGAGAAAACAGAAAGTCCTATGCACACAATGGGCCCTTTAAGCCTGCACTCTCTTAAGAATCTGCCTGCATGAACTATGAACCAATGGCTGAGGAGCCCCCAACTGGATCAGGCCCTCTGCATAAGTGAGACAGTTGATTAGCTTGATCTGTTTGGGATGCATCCAGGCACTGGGTCAGTACTTGTCCTCAGTGCATGTGCTGGCTGTTTGGAACCTGGGGCTTATACAGGGACACTTGGCTCAGCCTGGGAGGAGGGGACTGGACCTGCCTGGACTGAATCTACCAAGTTGAACTCAATCCTCAGGGGAGTCTTTGCCCTGGAGGAGATGGGAATGGGAGGTGGGCTGGGGGGAAGGCAGGGGGCGGGGCGGGAGGGGGAATCCATGGCTGATATGTAAGATTAAATTAAATTATAAAATAAAATTAAAAAAAAGAAAAAAAAGAATCTGCCTGCATTTTGGAGCCTACTTCAATGAGGGGACACCTGGCACAGCCTTGAGGCAGGGGGAGGGGCTTGGACCTGCCTCTATTAAATGTACCTCCTCATGGGAGGCCTTACCTTCTTGTAGAAGGGAAAGGGGAAGGGAGGTTGGGAGGGGGAGATTGAGGCGCAGGAGGAGGGAAGGGGGGATCTTTGGTATGTAAAATGAATAAAAAGTTTTTTCTTAATTAAAAAAGGAAAAAACAAAAAGAACCTGCCTGCTCCTCCTCCCTCTCTCAGGGAGCTGTTCACTGGACCAACTGTATGGCTGCTATCCCAAGACGTGCCAGCCTCACAGGGCAGTGCTCAACTTCTACACCCTAGTTACTGCCTCTGGACCGGATCTATGAACATGGACACTCTCAACATTTATAATACATAGAATAAATGGTCACTGGGCAGAGACCAAACTTGGGAAGAGAGCGGTAGTCACCACCATCCCTTTATTCTGTTGCTTAGCTCGTTTTTTCCTGTGTTGAGAAGGCCTATTCTTAACTTCGAAACCAACACAAGTTACAGGTCTGAACATGCCATGCCTCCTCTCCTGGGTATTCCTAGTAAATTTATTTTTTTGTCAAGGTAAGGTAGATAGGAGTTTAAAGAAGATAATGTCTGCCTATATACTGTAATGCTGTATATTCAACAAATAGACTCTAAAGCTAAATCAAAGAAGAGACATTTTTCCTCAGTAAGACAGTGAGTGCAGATTTTGCATTGACTGCCACAAAACAACACTCTGGCTACTTCCGAATGGGAATGAACTAAAAACTACCTCATGATCATCAGAGGCAGTGACGGCTCCCCACAAGCAGCAGATGAAACCCGGTACTGTTTTTTGGCTAGCTGTAGCTGGAGAGATGGTGATTAGCAGGACAGTTGTGGGCTGCCTGATGTGGGTGCTGAGAATTAAACTTGGGCCCTCTGCAAGAACAATATATGCTCTTAACCGCTGAGCCATTTCTCCAGCCTCTTAAATCAACTTTTATTATTAAATAGTTTTAGACTTGTAGAAGATTTTAATATAGAATCCCTGTATTCCCCTCAGTCAATCCCCCCAGTTATTGAGGATTTACATAAAGAGTGGTACTGACTAGGGACACAGTTTAGTGCAGACTGGAATGAGTAAAGCGCTAGGTTCAACCCCCAATTCCAAAAAGAAAAACTGCAACAAGAACAACACAAGGGCCAGGCGGTGGTGGCGCACGCCTTTAATCTACGCACTTGGGAGGCAGAGCAAGGCGGATCTCTGTGAGTTCGAGGCCAGCCTGGACTACCAAGTGAGTTCCAGGAAAGGCGCAAAGCTACACAGAGAAACCCTGTCTCAAAAAAATCAAAAAAAAAAAAAAAAAAGAACAACACAAGGACCATGATATATTTACTGGAAGCTTCACAGATTGTGTTGTTGTTTGAGATAGGTTCTTGCTATTAGCCCAGGCTGGCCTTGAGCTCACGATCCACCTTCCTTGCCTCCTAACTGCTGGGATTATACGTATACACCAGTACGCCTAGCCTAAGTTATTTTCTTGAGTGGCAGGTGATTGAGTCCAGGGCCTTTCCTGTGCTGAATGCCAGGCAAATGTTAGACCACGGAGCTATTTGCCCAGCCCTGTAGATCTTAACTAAGAGGGAAAATACAGATGTTTCTTAATTCTCGTTTGTACAGCAGATTCTCAACAAAAGCTGTATGTATCCTACAGCGATTCATTTAATTCTGTGACTATTGGTGCACATGTTTCCTATCTCATCAACAGACAAATAGGTGAGAACTCCATTACTGCACAATCCTTCCTATAGGGAAGCTCTTGTGACTCAGCTAGACCAGTCTTCCCCACTTCCTTTGGGTCACTATTAGTCACATCCCAATATCCATTGCCTGCCATCTGTCTTGCTAACTAAACTTTGATTTCATTCCGAGCAGAAATGTGCCAGCTAAATGCAGCATCAGGACACCTTACAGTGGGGAGTAAGTAGTTAGGTGAGCATTCCGGCTAATGACTGAAACAAAGCAAGCTGGGGGATGATGCTGGAAAACTGTCCCCCCACAAAGGACCTAGAAATGCCTAGAATGTCTTTCTCTCCCCTTGGTATTTCTCATTTGCGTCAGTGCTGGAGGCCATGGCTCCCTCCGTCATGCTGCAGTCAGGAGACAAAGGGCTGTGACAACCCCAGATCCACTGGCCTCGCTATGGCTACGCAGCTAAGAAACACACGGTTCTTACGACTGGATAAAAACAAATCCTCACTTGTCGAGGCCACTCTAGTCAAGCTTTTAGAACTTGCAGGTGAACATGTTCATGCCACATGAGCTCATTCAAGCCAAACCTTACCCTACACAAGGCACCTGAGAAGGCAGAGAAGTGCAGCTGAGGGTGACGGACAGGGAAGTGGCTGTATGGCAATTCAGCTGCCAGGCTGAACAATAGCAAGTAGGCATTTATGGAGACAGCATGGCTGTGCAAGGTCGGAAGGGATAACTAAGAGTGGCTACATGTACAAACAGGTATCAGCAACGTGATACGGTAAAATACAAGCAGGAATAAAGCCTCTCTGTGTGACAGAACAATCACTCTCACAATAGCTTCCCGGAGCTTTGGTTAAATACTGATGTGCAAGCCACAGATGAGTCTGTGGATGCCAGCAAGTGAATTATTAATGCAGATTCTAATCTGAAATCAGCTGGGAAGGCGGTTCCATTAGAAGGAAGAGGGAAGTTAATTTTGAGTTCATTCAATCTTAGCACACATTTGGATTCATAAACTTTCTTCCTGTATTGACCGTACAATGGGGAGAGGTCCAACCAAACCCACTTGAAGGAAGGAAGGTGTTATTTTATACCACAACAAAATATGGATTGAACTCAGAGCTGGAAAGGAAGTCTCTTAAATGAAGCCTCCCGTATGAACAATGAAGTGAGTCAGAAAGACAAGCCACCTGAGCTCAGGCTGCAGAGCAGGGTGAATGTGCTCCAGCTAGCTCACCTTGGAACTGCCCCGAGACTCACGGCCAGGATTCATGGCCTCTGTAAACACGTGTGGATTTCCTGCAGCAGTTACTGTGCAGGTATCTAATACATTACAGAGACTCTCACTGAAGACGCAAATGATACCATTTTCCGGCTAGGAAAACCCTGCTGACCAACTCCTATCTAAGAAAGAGGTTTGAGCGGGACCTGTACAAGGAAGACTGGATACCAGAACAACACAAGGAAGGGAAGGCGCTCTCGGGGGGAGGCAGGCTTACCTCGGTTGCTTTCTGGCTGAGTCCCCGAAGCAGCAGCACAACCACGTGGACCGCGGCTCTGCGCACCTGAACATCACTGTCGGTCTTAGCCACAGCCATCAGGCAGGCTGTCACCTAGGAGGGCGAGGGAAGACGTCAATGGGAACCAGGATTGCATAACTATGTAGCCTTTCAACTGTGTTCCTCTCAATTACACACTCCCAAGAGCAATCTGGCTTAGAAAGCGGTGGTTTAGTTTCCTCATGTTCAATGAAGAGGGTGAGATCCGTGGTAGAGGTCCTGAGATAGCCAGGATTTTCTGGAAGAGGTCAAAATCTGGTTTGAAATCCAGGGATAGAACCAGGGAGTGGGAAGGCATAGATGTCTACAAAACATGTATTTCAGGAAAAAAGGCCAGGCCAGATGCAAGTATTCCCTAAAACTGGGGAGAGGGTGTTAGGTGCTCATCTTTAGGAACGTCACATCGGAGGAAGGACAGATGGGTCAGGGCAGGTTTTAGGGCCTGAGGACCATGAGCCTTAGCTATGGAGTTGCCGAGTTCCTGGGCTGCCATGAGATGGGTATGCCACGGATGACAGTCTCAGCCCAGGGTTAAGAGGAGAGAGGTCTTCCTTTCCCTCTGCAGGTCACCCAGTCCTTCAAACCTAGTGTCCATTCTAGGAAGTCAGCAGGGCCGGTTTTAGAAGCTCCCTGTTGAGTCTCTTCCTTTGTGAAACAGATTTTCAGCACCCAGTACTTTCGAAGACAATTCTATCTCAGAAAAGAAAGACTAGAAATTACTTGCAAACACAGTGTCACGTGGGCCAGTGAGATGGCTCAGAGGGTACAGGTGTGAGCTGCACAGGCCTGTGACCCAAGCTCTTTCTCCAAAACCCTTATAAAGGGGGAGGAGAGAACTGACCCCTGAGCACTGTCCTTTGCCCCCCTCGCCCACTAAAATAAAACATGGTGCCATATATACAGTTAATAATACATGTCCTAAAAACAAGTCAGTGGGGGGCTGGGGAGGGCTCTGTCAGTAAACTGTGTGCTGTGCAAGCATGCGGACTGGAGTTTGAAACTGGTACCCACACAGCAGAAGAGGAGAGATGCGGGAGGGAGGGAGGGAGAGAGGGAGAGAGATGGAGAGGAGAGAGATGGAGAAAGAGAGAGAGAGGGCGAGAGAGAGAGAGAGAGAGAGAGAGAGAGAGAGAGAGAGAGAGAGAGAGACTCTAAATCCTGTACCAGCTATCCCTCCGCCGCACAAAGATACTCTAAAACTTCAATAAGGAGACACCATTAACAATAACAAGATACCTTTCTGAGGCATTCATGCAAGGCTTAAAAGGAAAAACATGACTTCTGTGTGTCACATGGCAATAACAAGCTGCGAGGATATCTAAATTATTCAATTGGTTTCTCACATAGTTTTGCTATTAGGTTTTCATTGTGTGCTTGTATTTCTTGGCCAGCAGTGGAGGGAATTCTAGCCATGATAAGAAAATAGCCAGATCGTGTATTAGAAAACATGTATAAATACTTATTCTTTTCAAAGGATGGGGAATACAGGCACAATGAGGAAACAGGCTTGTGGAGAAATTTTAACGATGCAGGTTGTATTTTTCACAGCTTTCAAACAGTTGGGCAGAGTTCAAAGTGTCTAATTAATCAGTGATGGCAGAGAGATTAGAAGAAGGAGGCTTGTTCTGAAATATAATTGCATCTGTGATGTGCTGGCATTCCATCAAGTTGTGCATCTACTAGACAAACTTGCAGTTTGAAAGGGAAGAGAAATCCCAGAGAAACTGCAACCCACTGGGAACCGTTGTTCAGTAAGATCCAGGAAGCTACCTCTCTGCTCTGGACCTGGGACCTCCAACCCTAAGGCCAGCAGGGGCAGCTTCCATGCCCCTGGCATTAACGGCAGAAGCATTTTAGTCCTGAGGAATTCCTTGGGCCACCTCCAAAGAGGCAACAACATAATAGCTACCTCCGCTTTCAAGCTTAGTATTTACAAGGTAGGAACTGGAGGCAGAGAAACAAGTTAGAGCTGGGTTGTAGTCTTTCCAGACACATGAAAGTTTTCCTTACTGGTTTCATAACATAGGAAGCCAGCCCAAAGCAACGTCACAAGCCGAGGCTCCTGAGCGCTTGCCCGTGCCTTTCAGGGTTTAGCTTGGGGTCCATGATTCCAGTTTGGGAGACCAAGGTTTCCCATTTAGAGTCCTAACGGTGCCTGCCTTTTCCTCCTCCCTTCTGCCTCCCTGTGCCTCAAGCTCTCAGTGTAAGCCTGGTTCTGACAATTAAGCTACAATTTGGATATCTAGGGAGAAGAATCCTGTTTGGAAAAGGGCTTTCTCAGCCGGGCGATAGTGGCACACACTTTTAATCTCAGCACTTGGCAGGCAGAGGCAGGTGAATTTCCATGAGTTTGAGGCTAGCCTGGTCTACAAAGTGAGTTCCACGACAGCCAGGACTGTTACACAGAGAAACCCTGTCTCGAAATGAAAAAAAAAAAAAAAAAAAAAAAAAAGGAAAAGGGTTTTCTCTTCAAAGTTAATTCTTTGCCAGGCGTTGGTGGCGCACGCCTTTAATCCCAGCACTCGGGAGGCAGAGGCAGGCGGATTTCTGTGAGTTCGAGGCCAGTGAACTACCAAGTGAGCTCCAGGAAAGGTGCAAAGCTACACAGAGAAACCCTGTCTCGAAAAACCAAAAAAAAAAAAAAAAACCACAAAGTTAATTCTTTGATCCCTAAGCTATCTTGAAGGTACAGTGGAAAAAACTGTGCTCCTACAAGGGTTTCTGGGGTGGCCCACTGATCATGTACCATCTGCAAGCAGCTGTCCAGGACAGTTAGAAAGAGGCCTAAGCGGTTTCTCAGAAAATTGGGAATCGATCTACCTCAAGACCCAGCCATACCACTCTTGGGCATATACCCAAGGAATGCTCAATCATACCACAAAGATACATGCTCAACTATGTTCATAGCAGCACTATTCGTAATAGCCAGAACCTGGAAACAACCTAGATGCCCGTCAACTGAAGAATGGATTAAGAAAACGTGGTACATATACACAATGGAGTACTACTTAGCAGAGAAAAACAATGACAGCATGAAATTTGTAGGCAAATGGATGGAACTAGAAAATATCCTGAGTGAGGTAACCCAAAGCCAGAAAGACAAACATGGTATGCACTCACTCGTAAGTGGATACTAGATATAAAGCAAAGAACAATCAGACTACAACCCACAGAACCAGGGAGGCTACATAGCAGGGGGGACCCTAGGATGACTGTGGCTTATAATAAGTTTTGGTTTTACTCAATCACTGGGCAAGCCTCAGTGAAACATTTCACTATTAAGTTAAGAATTTGTACTGTATTAAGCTGATAATAGAAAAATAAATAAATAAATAAAAATAAATTTAAAAAAAAAAGGAAAGAAAGAAAGGAGGCCTAAGATCAGAAGAGGCCAATGAATCTTCCTCTCTACCTCTGCCATCAGGACCACGTCCTATAAAATGGAATGGCTGTTCAAGGCAGTAGGATTTTTGTATGGCCTTGTGTATGTCATCTAAAGGTTAGAACAGCATCCACGCCCAGCACATACGCTGCTTTCCTGCAGGCTGGTACTCTGGCCTTCTGTCTAACCCTAGAAGTGGGGAGACTGCAAGGCTGTCACCTTCCATCTGTCTAATCTGAACAAGCTACTCCATGGCTAGTCTCTCACCTCCAACTCCACGGACAGACTCAACATTGCCTTTCATGTCTAATAGCCATGGTGAAGCACAGCCATGATGTAAGGCCTTTACTAATTTATGAATTGATAGAATTATCCCAATTCCTAAGTTCTCCTACAAGACAGGAATCCATTTTGTATTAATTTGTGGTACTTGCCCTGAGGGTCAATGCACCTATTCTAATAAAGGACACTGCTGAAGGCTTCCTCTTCCCAGGCAGACCCATGGAAGCCATATTCACATCTGAAAGCCACACGGAAGGGAAGATGATGGCTGCTTCGGAAACATTAGTGGCCAGTTCAAGAAACTGAACATTTCACAGGAGCCACAGAAATAAGGAAAATCATCACTCCCAAACTGCTGGCACATATCATGTATAAGGAAGACTTTATAAATAAAGACAATAAAATGGCAAGATTACCAATAACTGACTTTGGAAATTCCAGGAGAGTAGTTACTAGAGTTGAGACATGCGTCAAGAAAACATGACCTCAACGTCCCAGCTGTCTCTTCTTCCTCTTCCCTACAGCTTCGTTTGTTAAAATTCAGTTGCTGCGCTAACGTGTCTGAAACTAGGTCCACTGGTGAACTATGAACCAATAATTATTATGAGCCCAGCTTACTCACTTAACCTACCAGGAAAGGAACCACGACGGTTCCTTGAGCGTCTTCAGGGTCCCCAAAGCTCATCGCGCAGGTACCCTGTCCCGTAGGAAACTGCACTGCTGGTGGGAAGGCTTGTGATGAACTCAGAGCGTGTGATGGTTTGAATGAGAATGTCCCATAGACCCTGGCATTTGAACATCTGGTCTCCAGCTGACAGCACTGTTTGGGAAAGCTTAGCAGGGGTGACCTGCCTCGGGGAGGGACATCAAAGGGGGCAGGCTCTGAGTTTTCCTCTTTCCTAGATGACTCTCTTTATTTTATGCTTATGGTTCAAAGGGTGAGCCTTGCCAGATGAGGTGGAGCACATCTTTGATCTCAGCACTTGAGAGGCAGAGACAGGCAGATCTCCATGAGTTTGAGGCCAGCCTGGTCTACATAGAGAACTCTAGGACAGCCTGGGCTACATAGAGAGATACTGTCTCAGAAAAAGAAGAAGAAGAAGAAGAAGAAGAAGAAGAAGAAGAAGAAGAAGAAGAAGAAGAAGAAGAAGAAGAAGAAGAAGAAAGAAGGAGAGGAAGGAAGGAAGGAAGGAAGGAAGGAAGGAAGGAAGGAAAAAAGAAAGAAAGAAAGAAAGAAAGAAAGAAAGAAAGAAAGGAAGGAAGGAAGGAAGGAAGGAAGGAAGGAAGGAAGGAAGGAAGGAAGGAAGGAAGAAAGAAAGAAAGAAAGAAAGAAAGAAAGAAAGAAAGAAAGAAAGAAAGAAAGAAGGAAAGATGTGAGCCTTCAGCTTCCTGTCTTCCTGTTCCTGCCATCATGCGTTCACTCCACCACCATGGACTCTAGCCCTATGGAATTGAAACTCCTTCATATATAGGCTGCCTTTGTCATGCTTTATCACAGCAACAGAGAAGTAACTAATACCAGCAGTAACTCTGTACCAGATCTCAGAGCTCAAGCATGTGGAATTTTGGGCATTCACTAATGTAGACTGTTCCATGGCCTTGTCACCTGGGGCACATCTTATTTGCTGGATTAAGGACAGGCCTCTTCCTGTGGTGACTTAAATCACATTGCTTCACACAGTGATAAAGATAAAAGTCTATCAAGATTTGGTTTCAAGCAGCACAGTGCTTAACATGAACAAGGAGCTGTAGAAAATGATAATGTACTCTAAACAGGCTAAATCCTGACATCAACAAAGAAGAAAAACTTGAATTCCTAGTATGAAGACGGTGGAAGAGCTGAACCCATACTTTCTTTCCCTTCCTGCCAGACAGCCTACACCGTATGAAATCCAGTGTCCCCAAATCTGGACAAATTAGGACAGTTCTCTTCAGATGCCACAGCTAGAGGGGCAAATGTCCCCAGAGCAAAGGGCATCAGAGGAGGCTTTGATGGCTAGTTCAACTTTCTAACTAAGTAGACTATGGATCTACTTGTCCTCTGCCTTCTTAACACTTATCAGTGTGACTTCCTTCCCTAACACAGGGTCCCAGTTTTGTTCGAGTCCTGTGCTTGGTCTCCTGAATCATCTTGTCCTGTCCATTGTAGACTCTACTGAGATTTCTTGACAGGAAGAGTCTTTTCTTTGTGTACTTCAATGTTCCCAGCACATGACCAATGCTCAGGAAGGAGAACTGTGGCATGACAACATGTCAGGCTGCAGAGCAGTCTCTTCCAGTTAAGTTCCTTCTCTATCAGCACTCGAGGCTAGGGACCTCTCCACCCCAGGCTTCAGAAGCCTTCATTAGATGCTGAAGAGCTAATCAAGACGTCACAGTGATCTGGAGTAAATCAGACCACTGCATTTCTTCTGCCGTCTGTTCATCTCACACAAAGGAAAAGCCCAAAGACTTCGCAAGCCCCATGTGGCCTGGCCACTGCCTTTCCAACGCTGGCTCCTACTACTCTTTCTCTTCCTCCCCCCTCTGCAGCCACAACCCCCCCGGAACGTTATCCTCCAGGTACATGGATCACCTCTTCCCTTACATCTTTGCTCAAATGTCACTCAACAGAAAACTTTCTTGTCCATCTCATTTGTGTCCAACAACAAACTGTCTCTTCTCTCACCAGGTGTAACTTCCATCGTGACATGAAATATTTATTTATCTACTGTGTGCTTCCTGTCTCCAGAATGCTAGGTCCATGAGGACAGAGATTTTTCCTGTGCTCAAAGCTTGTTCTCATCATCCAGCACATGGCTTGGCTGTAGGCCCAATTGGTACAGAGTATGTGTTCAAATCATGTCTACTGAATGACTAACAAAATGAAGACCTACTAAAGAATTGGCAGCTGCTGGGTGGTGATGGCACATGCCTTTAATCCCAGCACTCAGGAGACAGAGGCAGGCAATTCAAGACCAGCCTGGTCTATACAGGTCCAGAACAGCCAAGGCTACACAGAGAAACCCTGTCTTGAACTAACCCCCACCCACCCACACACAAAAAGAATTAGTTATCTCTTTCATTATTGAAAGCAAACACCTTCTAGAAACAACGTAGGGAGTAAGGATTTACTTTGGCTCATGGCTTAAGAAGGAATATGGGAAGGCATGGAGATAAAAACATGAGGCAGCTGGTCACATTGCATCTGCAGTCTGGAAGTAGAGAGGTGAATGCAGACATTCAGCTTATTTTCTCCTTTTTCTCTTTTTATTCACTTTGAGACTCCAGCCCATAGGATGGTACTACCACTCACATTAAGAGTGAGTCTTCCCTTCTCTGTTGAATCTCTCTAGAAACACCCTCATTGGTACCTCCGGATGTATCTCTAGGGGATTATAAATCCCATCAAGTTGACAACGAAGATTAACTGCAAGTTTACTTTGTCAGCAGAGACCCGCCTGTCTCTGCCTCCGCAGTGCTGGGATAAAACACATGTGTCACCACGCCTGGGTAACGCATCACTTTTAAACCACAATATTCCACCTTTGTCCTCAAAGGATCATAGCTATCTCATAATGCAAATAGTCAATTCATCTCCAAAAGTCTCTAAACTCTTAATAGTTCTAACATTATTCAAGTCCAAAGTCTCATTTAAGACAAAAGGTAATCTCTTAACTGTGAGCCCCATGAAACAAAAAGCAAAAACCGTATTTCTAGGATATAATGGCACAGGTTAAATATTCACATTCCCTTAGGGAACAATGAGAGGATATCCAGAAAAGACCAGACAAGCAAACCTGAAACCTATCAGAAGAGAACTAAACCCTAGCTCCCCATCTGCCATCTTGGGACCCTTAGTGACATCGTGTGGGCTCCAGTGGACTCGGGAAGCCCCCACCCTTCAGTTCTATTACACGGAGCACACAAAGCTCCTCTCTCCAACTGATTCTACTCTGAGCCTACAGCTTTCCTTGGTGGATATCCCATGGTCCTGGAATCTCCAACACCATGGGTTTCCATTTCAATTTTTGATTCCCCTTCACAGTTTTTGCAAGGGCCTGTCTTCACTGCAGGGAATCTACCCCTGCCACACACTGCTGAGCTTCAGTGACTTTCTGAAGCCTTGGTGCATCCCCATGATTGGTAACTTGCATTTTGCATGCCTGCAAAACCAGCACATGTGGATGATGCCATCAAGTGCTCCTGCCAGCCTGAGACCCAGAATGCCCCTTCTATGCCAGTTGTAGTGGCCTCTGTGTGACCTTGGCAGCTGAACCTTGGAAAGAACTTCCTTATGTGGTTTTTCTTGAGCAGTCTAATAAACCACATGGTCAGCTTTATCACAGCAAAGGCCCCACTTCTTGGTACCAATCTTCTGTATTAGGTACTTCTCTTGCTGTGACAAAATCCTTGACAAAGAAGACCTAAGGGGCCGGGCGGTGGTGGCGCACGCCTTTAATCCCAGGTGGATCTCTGTGAGTTCGAGGCCAGCCTGGTCTACAGAGTGAGTTCCAGGAAAGGCGCAAAGCTACACAGAGAAACTGTGTCTCGAAAAACAAAAACAAAAACAAAGAAGACCTAAGCGAAGAAGATTTACTTTGGCTCAGAGTGTAAGAAAGGCTCCATCACAGCGGGAGGCGTCACAGAAGCCGAAAGGTCATTTACCTCCACAGTCAGGAAGCAGAGACAGAGGAATGCTGGCGCTCAGCTTATTTTCTCCTTTTTCTCTTTTTTTTTTTAATTCAGTCTGGGGCCCAAGATCATGATTACTGCCACCACATTCACAGCAGGTCTTCCCTTCTGAGCTAGATCTCTTAGAAATACCTTCCTAGACAAAACAAGAGGCACAGCTCTAGGAGCTCTAAACCCTATCAAGTTGGTATTGAAGATCAGTCATCAGAGTGGAACATATCTGCAATCCAAGTACCCTGAAAGCTGAGACAATCTCAAACACCAAGGGCTGGGAGCACAGCTCAGTGGGAGAGTACTTGCCTAGGATATGCAAGGTTCTGGGTTCAATCCCCATCACACACATACACACCCCAATCAAAGATCCTCCACTCCTTCCACGTTAATGGTCTAAAATAGTCTGACTACAGATGGGCTCAATGGGTAAAAACACTGAAGCTGGCAGGTCTCCAAGCATGTTCAAACTTGTAGTCCACCTCAGGTACCTGGTTTGGCACTGATGACAAGGCAAGCGTGGGATGCTACATAAGAACATTTAAGAGGAGGAGGCAGAAATTATATGGGAGGGAAACACCTAGTTTTTTAAATCAGAGGGAATATATTGCTGTCTGAAGTTTTTCTGCCAAAATCAGGCTCTATTAAAGTAAGAGCTGCAAGATCTTTCCTGCCCGTAGCTTTAGTTTCAAGACACAAAGGCAATCTTCTAAGTGAGCTGAAAACATTGTGAGACAATACAGAAAAAATGGTAAAAGGAGTGAATCCTGGAGCTAACTACTCACATTCAAATCCCAGTCCTGCCATGTGCTATACCTTGGCAACTTATTTAGTCTGTGCCTCAGTTTCCCATGTTAGCACTAGATTGGTTGACATATGTAAGGTATTAAGTGCTTGCTATTATGACTATTTTTTAAACATGTAGGAACTAGCCTTCCCAGATAGATAGCCACACTCTCCTCTGCATTAGCCATCAATCAGCTAACACAGTACCCACTCCATGCCAAGAACTCTGCTAGATGCTAGAGGGTATGGGAAAGCGGATGAAGAATGGTCTGAGGTTTGGGGATGTAGCTCAGTAGGAGGATGTTTGGCTAGGCACGTGCAAAGCCCTAGATCTGATCCTCAGCACGTAAGCGAAGGAAGAGCAGGATAACAATGACAACGACAACAATGGCTTGTTCTTCCCTTTTTACGTTTGCATCTTATTAATAATCATGAAAAGTTTTTGGGATAAATGTAGTCTCTAGAAGTGGGGCAGCAACCCATGTTCATGCATCAAATACTGAGAGCAGCCACCTAGCCATGTGTGGGGTTTGAATGAAAATGGCCCCCACAGGCTCACAGAGAGGGGCACTATGGAGATGTGGCCTTGCTAGAGCATGTGTGGCCTTGCTGGAGGAAGTGTCACTGGGGGTGGATTCTGAGGTTTCATTGCCTTGCTGCTCATCTCCATCAATGTCACCATCAGCCTACTCCAAATGATCAAGACCTTCCTTAGAGAAAAGCCTAAAAAAAGCTTATAATATTCAAATACCACCTCCCCAGTGAGAGCTGGTGTGATGGCTAATCTCGATTGTCAACTTGAGGTGCTTTAGAATCACCATGGAAACAAAACTCTGGGCCTGTCTGTGAGGGATTTTCTAGATTAGGTTCACTGAGGTGAGTGGGTGGCCCATTTCTCCGGCTGGGGTCCCAGACTGAAGAAAAGCAGAATCAAAGCAAGCTGGGCAGGAGCTCTCTCTCTCTCTCTCCCTGCCTTCCTGACTGCAGTGACACCCCGCCCACCATGTTAGCCTGGCCCTTACTGGAAGCCAGGATACACCCTCCCCCTGTGGCTTCATCTGGTACTTTCCATCACAAAGAAAAAAGTAACTAACATGTGTAGATTTCATCTTTTCAGAACACTTATTGTTTACCTCACAGTATTCCGATTAACATGTACATTCTTTTCAACAATTTATCATTTAAAATGTTGTGTGTGTGTGTGTGTGTGTGTGTGTGTGTGTGTGTGTATGTAGCACATAAATGCTTGCATGCCATGGTGTGCATATGGAGGTCAGAGGATAACTTGTGGTAGTCAGTTCTTTCCTTCTACTGACTATCCTGGGGGTTAAAGATCATTAGGCTTTGCCAAAAGCACCTTTACCTTCCGAGTCATCCCATCAGCCAACTGTGCACACTCTTTACCGTCCAGCTTCCCTTAGAATAGCATCTCTATGACGATATGAACCACTGTGTATTTTGAAGAATAAGATGTATTAGGAGAAAACTGCTTGGGCATGTAGTAGGCTCCCATTAAAAAACTGTTGAATAGAACATTACATGAAGCATAGACATCACCTCTAGATCACTGTAACAATCCTACATTGTAGGTATTTTAATCCCACTTTCAAGATTAAACAAACAAACCACTGAATTCAGAGTCTAAATCACATATGAAACAAATAGGGAAACTAAAGGCAACAAATCATGATGTCAAACATACAGATTAATAGGGAATCAATTATTAATATGATCCCAAAGAACTCTTTATGTCCTACCATACAGCTACTAGCACATACATGTTTATTGATGCACTATCCACTACAGCTAGGAAGCAGACACACCCTAGATGTCCATCAAGAGATGAATGAGCTGGGCCAGGGTGGCGCACGCCTTTAATCCCAGCACTCAGAAGGCAGAGGCAGGAGGATCTCTGTGAGTTCCAGGCCAGCCTGGTCTACAGAACAAGTTCCATAGCCAGGACTACACAGAGAAACCCTGTCTCGAAAACACAAGAGAGAGGGGTGGGGTGAGTGTGTTACAAATACACAATGGGAAAAGAAAGATGACATCATAACATTTGCAAGAAAATGAGTTGAACTGAAAATTATCTTAAGGAAAGTATTTCATATTTAAAAAGACAAATACTGCATGTTTTCTCTCACATGTCTGATCAAATATTTTATTTTTATATATGTGTCGTGTGTGTGCATGTTCACGTGTGCACCCATGCATGTGCATTCTCTCTCTCTTTCTCTCCCTCTCCCTTTCCCTCTCTCTCTCTGTGTGTGTGTGTGTGTGTGTGTGTGTGTGTGTGTGTGTGTGTGTGAATGTGTCTAGAAATCATGAACCTAGAAGAGGGACCATGAGAGGTAGAAAAGAAGGTCTTGGGGAGGGCTCAGAAGAGGAAAAAGAAGAGGAGAAGAGGAAGCCACCGATACACATGATCTGAAAGTACAGGGGCGAATGAAGGCGGGAGGAAGGGACTGGGGACACGATCAGGGACAGAGGACTAACAACAACAAAGGATGCATGAAATCTCATAATGAAACCATTACTTTGTATACGATCTAAAAATCAACAAATAAAATTCAAAAATGAACTGGAGAGGTTAAATGACTGACTTGTCCAGTCTCAGACAGAGGCAGTAGCAGATGGAAGAGGACCACAGATCAATCTCCAGACTCAAGATCCCAACTTAACCACAGTCTCAGAAGGAGGCAGCAGCAGACGGAAAAAGACCACAGATCGATCTCCTGACTCAAGATCCCAACTTAATCACAGTCTCAGCAAAACAACTCTGAGGGATGGAGTCAACATACAGCACCTCATGAACCACGGGGCCCAGCAGGAAGTCCAGGCGCTGGCACAGCTCTCCCAGGTTGGCTAAGCTGCTGGCCCTGTGTGCAGCATCTGGATCCTTCACTCCCCGCAGGAATGTATGGATCAAAGGTTCCCGGTATTTTGAGACCATGTCCCCTGTAGGAAAAAAAAAAATCCTTTAACATTTCAGCTCTTCAGTGAAGGACTAGAGGTATACCCATGGCACACTGCATGATGCCTTACTTTCCAGGGCACACACAGACCCACTAAAAGTCACACTCAGCGCTGGTCATGGTGGCTCATGCCCGTAATACAATGTTTGGGAGGCTGAAGAAAGTTCTCGTGTTCAAAATCACCTTGAACTCCAGTCAGCTTTAAGGCAGACTGGGCTACATACTGAGACTTCTCTCTGCTAGATATGCTAATGTTCTTTATACATAAAAGTTAATAAAGTGTCATCTTTAGCCTCGAAGAAGCCCCAAGTTTAGATGGTGGGCACAAACAGACAAGTGCTAACACTGTGGTCCTAATACATTCCATGCAGTTCCATGTCTCACTCTGCCCTGTTAACATCAACACAGACTCAGCCACAGTCTATTTTCAGCATAGAAAAACAGAACATACTCAGGGCTGGGAATGCAGCTCAGCTGGTAAAGTGCATGCCTAGCATGCATATAGCCCTGGGTTGAAGTCCTAGCACTGGCCAAAACTCACTATGGTGGAGACTTGTAATCCCAGCACTCAGAAGAGGCAGGAAATCAAAAGTTCAGGGTGATCCTCAACTACATAGCAAGTTCAAGGCCAGTTGGGACACATGAAACCTTAAAAACAACAAAAGTTGTTCAAAGAGTAAAGAGAACAAACATGGCTGAGATCAAACTTAGGTTGTTTGACATTTAAGTCCTGTAGTATATTGCATTTAAGATATCTGCAACTAAAAAGAAGACAGACTCTTCTACTTTTCTCACAGCATTTTGCTTCTCTGGAGTTAAGAAGGGGCTTGCTCATTCTGCAAAGTGTAATACAGACCCAGGGTTGGGTTCTAGTTTGATCTCTGCTCCAATTAATAGTGTGACCTTGGGCAATACACTTCCCTTCTTTGGACAGACTAAAGATGAGCATGAGCCAGTGAGACAAGATGATTCTTCTGGTTATAAATCTGTAGGTTTGTGAGTCATTTCGTTTAGTTGAAGGGGTATGAGAGCTAAGAGTCCCAGGAAAGGGGCAACATTTACAAGCTCTGTAGTTAAAGGAAGTAGGTTCCTTGTCAAGAAGGAAGGCACAAGAAAATAAAAGAAGTCTGGAAATACAGAAGTGAGAGAAATTGCAAGTTAAAAAGAGTGAGCATGGAGCTGGAGAGATAGATCAGTAGTTAAGAGTACTGGCTGTTCTCCCAGAGGACCCAGGTTCAATTCCCAGCTCCCACATGGCAGTTCACAGCTGTCTCTGACTCCAAGATCTGACACCCTCACACAGATATACATGCAGGCAAACCCCAATGCACATAAAATAAAAATAAATAAATTATAAAAAAAAAGAGTGAGCATGAGAAACAAATTAGTGGTTAATAATACAGAGACTTAAAATCAAAATAAATGGTAAAGACTATGCATGGTAAGCTAATTGATTACTAGTTTATTATTATTACTATTATACATAGGGTTTTACTGTAGTTCCGGTTGGTCTTGAACTCATGATGTAGCCCAGGCTGGCCTCAAACTCCCTAAATAGTTGAGAATGACCTTGAACTTCTGATTCTCCTGGGTTTTCCTTCCAAGTGCTGGAATTATAGAAACATATTACCATGCCCAGCTTTATGGGGTGCTGGAGATCAAGTCCAGGGCTTTGTGCATGCTCAGCAACCTTCCTACCAACTGAGCTGCATCTGCAGCCCTAAAATAAATATTTTATGGCTCTATAGTAAATGAGGATTGCAGACATCTCAAGCTAAGCATAGTTATTGCAAATGAATTCAAAATTTAGTTTAGTAATTCCTGGTAGCTAAGTAAAAAAAGGAAAACAGAACATAGCTCTCATTATCCAATAAAACAAGGAATACAAATTTAGAGAAAAATTGAAAGCATACTAAAGAGTGTCTCATCAATTCAACCAGAAAACCTTTTTTTGAGGGGTGGGGTGGGGGGACATGGGGACACAGGACTGTGGGTGGTGCTGATAACTGAACTCAGGTCTCAGACATGCCAGGCAAGCATTCTACCACTAAGCCACATGCCCAGTCCTGGTGCAGCAGATCTTAAGTGGGTACCAACAATATCGTAATTATGTTCTTAAATAACAGAGCATGAACAGGGCTGGAGATGGCCCAGTGGTTCAAAGTGTGCACTGCTCTTCCAAAGGACCTGGGGCCAGGGCCCAGCACCCACATCAGGTGGCTCACAACCGCCAGCAATTCCACTTCTGGGGGTCTAACACCTTCTTCTGGCCTCCGTGGGTTCCTTCTCTCTTGTGTACATATCTACATTAAAAATAAAATTAAAGTCTTAAAAATACAATAAACCATAAATAAAATGTCCAGCAGAAACCAACCCTATGAAGAACAGTAGAGGAGAGGGGTTGTTGAGAGAGAGTCAGGGTAAGAGCTCATCAAAAAAGTTCTCAGAAGGAAAAGCCACATGAGGATCCAGGGGGAGAGTGAACTACAGAGGTCATGCTCTTATCATTCAACCACAGTAACAGAATGACAAGTGAGACTCATCACATTCACAGAAGGCATATGGTTGTTTATACCTACCTTCCACCTAAGTCAAGTGCACTCTCAGTACATTAACAAAGCTAAAGTGCAGCCTTCGACTTCTGTAAACCGCTGCCTTTACCTGAGTTTCTAATTCCTTTCCAATGAGCAACCATCTAACTGCTCTCTCCACCAACCCATCTCCACCTAGGCCACAGAAGTTTCTGAGGGCCAGCGCCTCAAGACTCTGCACTGTGCCCAGTCAGCTTGCTCTGGGGCCCCTTGCCACCTTGTTTCACTACACTAGATCTGTCACACCTTTACTTTCTGGGGCTCTAGCTGGTGCTCACTAATCTTTTCTCTCCCTTGCTCCTACCATGCCACGTGACTGGGGTCTCAAGTCTGCTTGTATCCCAGTCTCTAGGTAGAATTCACCCTGACCAGGCTTCTATGGAGGACAAAACAAATGCACATAATCTAAGAACATAGCTTTCAGCTGGGCAGTGGTGGTACATGCTTTGATTCCAGTACTGGAGAGGCAGAGGTAAGTGGATCTCTGAGTTCGAGACCAGCCTGGTCTACAGAGTAAGTTCTAGGACAGCCAGCCAGGGCTATACAGAGAAACCCTGTCTCAAAAACCAAAAAACAACCAACCAAACAAACAAACAAATAAATAAAACATAGCTTTTGAGGCTACAACTGAATATAGGCACTGGATTAAAAGAGTTTATATTAGGCAATCTTAATTTGTCATTCCACTGTGTCCAATATTGTTATGTCGATTTTGCTGATATGCTTCCATTCTTCCTCGGAAACAGCACTCTATTTTGTCCAGGTACCCAGTTTTCACCCCTTTCCCGTGTGACTCCATGCACAGTCTCTACTGGTTTGATTGAATCACGGTGGACACAGCTCTGTGTTAACTGGCTTGGGCAAGGGCATATGATCAGCTCTGGACAGACAATAAGGTGTGAAGGAAAGCCTTCTGGAAGACAGAAAGTGCACAAAAGGACATTCGAACTATATGGTCTTGAGGACCCAAGACACTAAAGGATAAGGCTTGAAAGGTGGAGGCGACAGAGCAGAAAGAAAGAAGCCTGGCCTTGGATGACGTCACTGAGCGGAGGAATTACCCGGCTAGACTTTGTGTCACAGATGGAAACTGACTCCTTATGAAACCCATTAATGGTAATTTCTATTACCTGCAGCCAAAGTCACTCTGACTGACATGATGTCAAACTAACTGCTTTTGAAACTGTAGAGAATGTCTGTGTCAGTTTTACAGCTAACAATAAAAAAACGTCAGAAAAGTTAAACTTGCCAAAACTAAGGAACTTAATATTTTTACATTATTTTTAAAAAGATTTATTTTTACTATTTTAAAATTATATGTATATGAGTGTCTGTGTGTATATATGCACTCTGGAGTCCAGAAGAGCAGCTGGATCCCCTGGGTTTGGAGTTACAGATGGTTGTGAGCCACCCGAGTGGGTGCTGGGAACTGAATTTGTGTCCTCTGCAAGAGCAGCAGGAGCTCTTATGCACCAAGCCACCTCTCCAGTCTCTTAAAATGTTTTTATCTTGACTCCAGCACATATTAGTAAAGCAGCTTCCAAGTTACTTTATAACCAATGTCTAATAAAAGAAAAAATTAAACAGTAATTTTCCTTTTTTTTAAAATTTTTTTTATTTATTTATATTTTATGTATGAGTGCTCTGCATGTATACCTGCACACCAGAAGAGGGCATCAGATCTTATTATAGATGGTCATGAGCCACCATGTGGGTGCTGGGAATTAAACTCAGGACCTCTGGAAGAGCAGCCAGTGCTCTTAACCCCTGAGCCATCTCTCCAGCTCCATTTTTCCTTTTTTTTTTTTTTAAAGGAAAATTTTAACTGAGTCAATATCTTGGTATCCAATATGATTCTTTTGTACATTCATATTCTCTCTCTCTCTCTCTCTCTCTCTCTCTCTCTCTCTCACACACACACACACACACACACACACACACACACACACACTTACTTTCCAAAAAAGCTAAGTCATCTTTGACACCTGACAATTTACTTAAAAAACAAAACCCCACTATTTCTTCCATTAGCAGCTTGGGAGACAGATTATATGCTGAGTATATTTCATACCTATATGTCAACTTATTTAATTGTAAAACAAAATTGGGGCCCTAAGACACCCACTATGGTTGCTTGGTGTCTGTTTCAGCAGCAACGGCACAATCATCCCATCCATCCCCTTCACCTGGATGAGATGCTGCCATGACTTCAGCTGAATCTTACCGAGTCACCAGACTCGAAGACCTTTCCAAACCTTTTGTCTGGACACTGGCACACAAGTGCCCCTGACATGGGCACACATTCACTGCTATCTTTGTCTCCTTAACAATGTGCATGTCTTATGGTTTTATGAAAAATGTATTTCCCATCCCCACTTTCAGGAAGTACTCCCCACAGACATCAACTACAGACTAAGGTACCTGGGAAACAAGCTGGAGAGGAGCCATCTTTCCCTCGGGCGTTTCCAAACAGCTCAGGGAGGTGAACATCGGGAAGCCTGGGTAGGTCCTGCTCAGCCCATCTGTCACAGCCTAGCTTTACAGGCTTTTACTTCAGGAAATGATAACAACACCTGGCTAGCTGCATCTCCCTTTCTTCTCAGTAAGTCAGCAATCTCCTCACTAAGAAACAAACAGCTGCACGTCCAAAAAAATTAGGGAGGAATTTAAACAACTTCATAAAAAGAAGTTACTTTAGCAGGTGAAAAATTTAGCACATAGTGAAAAAGCAGAAAGGAGCTAACCCTACCTTGAACTTGCTGTCTAATGGTATAAGATAGTCAAAGCCGCATGTTTCACATCACTCTGAAGAAGTTCTTTTCCTCAGCCTGACTCCCATTAGCTCAGGAATTAACAAATTCCCAGGCTCGGTGACTCCTGCAGGGCCATGTGACATCACAGAATACTCCTGCTGATCCAAAACAGGAGAGGTGATAAGATCTGATCTGTCACCTGCTGCTGCTGTCCTTGCTGCCATAAACTGACTTGTTGCCATGAGCCCCAGAGTCAACAGATTGCAATTCTGTCAAGGTCACGAGAAAATCAGCCCAACATGGCGTATCTAACAGGCAGGATTTCCTCTTTAAAGGCCATTTAGAAAATTAAACAATTTAAATGCAATTAACTTTTGTCTGAATTCATCATTTAAAAAAAACATGGGTAAATTTTGATCTATTAACAATTACTTTTTGGCCTTGAACGCTCCTGTGGCTCAAGGGAAATCGCTTCTGTTCCGATTTCATTCTCCTTTCCTTTCCACACAGCTGCTGATAAACATGAGGATCGTGTGGAACACACAGATGCAGTAACAACGCTGTGTGCAGGAAACTGCTTCAGCTGCAGAAGACCAGTGTGCCCATCACCTTTTTTAAGCAACTACGATTTTGACGTTGGTGGGAAAAAAGTTATAGCCTGTGTCACAGAAGACAAAAGTCAACTGGAAGAGAGTTGCTCCCAGGTCACCAGCTACGGAAAGGCCTGACCCTCAAGAGCCAAATTCGGTTCCCAGGCAGAGGGTTCCTTCTCTTGCCACAGGGACATTTACTTGGCTCCCCATTAAGAACAGCAGGAACTTCCGCTCTAAAACAAAGGGCACAAATGTGGCCAACTGACTACTCCATATCTCTGACATTTCAAGGTCCTTATAATCTTCATATTTCTTTGTTTAGCTTTATAAGGCATGGGCAGGAGAGAAGCAGTGCTCAAGTCTGAAAACAGAACATAAACAACAGGGCACAATGGGAGCGGGGGCCTTTAGTTCATGGACAGACACAGAATTTCCACTCAACAGCATACGTGATGGGCTGGAGCCTACTTATTCTAGGCTGAAGAGAACAAAAGATTCCCCACCTCTTATTTTCAAAAATATTAATTACCTGCTCCCTTTTCTTAGTGTCAAAACTAAACACTTCTGATTTCCTAACCAGAGGAGGGGACTGGTAAATGGTCTTCTGGGAGCTGCTGAAGCCATGTACTGATGTGTAGGGAGGCACCATGGAGCGGGACAGCTAAAGCCATGCTCTGTCTTGATGGGGCTTGTCAGGCAGGCAGGTCACAGTAGTCCCTGGGCAGGAATGCTGGGTAGTCCCTGGTTGGATCCCCCACCACCACCACTGGTGTCTACATGTCAGGACCCACTCTTCTCCCTAGGGCTGTGGATTCGCTACTTTTCCATTCAGTCCGTCATCCTCTTTTGTAAGATAATATAACCAAGGGATGACCCTGAGCCACAGTGATGAGTAAGATTTCCAGGCTCTTTCACTGCACTTTAGTGCTTCATCATGTGGACTACCATAGAAAGAATGATTAGAGATGCAAATCATATGCATACTTTGACAGGCTTCAGTGAGACCATGGCAAGATCCCTGTGGGACAAGGCATTAAACACACAGAAGTTAAAATAGGTAGGGGCAATGCAGCCCAGACATAGGACTGCTGGTATACAGGTACCAGTAATCTATCAAGAATGTTTCAAAGACACTGAGAAAACGCCTAACTTTAAATATGTCCTTCAAATTATTTTAACTATGTGTATATGAACATGTCTGTGCACATGTATGCAGTTGCATACGGAGTCAGAGTCCCTGGAAATGGGGTTACGAGTGGTTGTGAGCTGCCTGACTGGGTACTGGGAACTCAGGACCTCTGGGAGAGTAGCACACACTCTTAATTGCTGAGCCATCTCTCTAGCTCCCTTCCAAATATGCCCACTAATGAGGTACTGAGTGGTTAAGGCGATGGACTGGCAAACAGTTCGTTACTAACTGCTCTGCTTCAGATTCTAGTTAATCATTCAAACCCCATTCCCTTGGATTAGACAGCCCACTAATTGAAAATGCAAAATGATCCTATGATAACACAACAGGAAGCTGTCATCTACACATTAATAAATACTTTAAATGCTTTTGTTTATGTTTTTGAGACAGTGTCTCAAAAATCTCCAGCTAGCTCAGGATGGCCTGAACTTCTGATGCTCCTCTTCCACCTCCAGAGTGCCGGGATCACAGACATGCACCATCAAACCCAGTGTATACAGCGCTGGGGATGGAACCCAGCGGGTCATGCACACTAGGCAAGCACTACCTACTGAGCTATACAGCCTTCAGCCCAGTCAATCTTACTATACCTCCCACCCGCTGTTTATAAGCTGTGGAAGAATGAGAAAGATCTGAAGATGGAACAACGTTTGAAAACTGATTACTTTCTAGTGATGGTCAAATCTACATAAAGATTTGTACAGGAAGGTTTAGAGTGGGAGACAGAAGGGAGAGGAGCCAAGAGTTCCAAGGGAGTGGCTGAGGCCCTCACTCATACTTCAACTTGCAAAAGGATGTTTTCTTCCCATCTCCTCGGAGAGTAGTGATGTGCAAGTAAGAAGCAGAGATAAGTATCTTCTTTACAGAGCCAAACAATGTCCAGGAAGTTCTTTGTGTCTGTGGGTTCTTGGCAACCCAGTGTGCTACAGTCATGTAGGTTTCAACAGGAGGGGCCCAGATGCTGTAGTTAGGTATTAACTAAGTCATTCCACTTCAACAGCTCACTGACCCCAAGATGGGCTTCAATCTGCACAAAGTCACCATGTATGGAAACTGCAATGAGAAACTGTACCGGAAGACAAACAGATCCATCATTCCCCTGAAAAGGGCCAGGCAGTAAGAACTCAGAAACTTTCTTCAAGGGTAGAATTGAAAATCCAGAAACATGATCACCAGAAGGCAAAGTCCAGGTTTACAGAAAGTCATTTTAGAAGACGAAAGAGGATGAGAAATCTAGACTGAATGCACTGTATGTGCATTCTGTAATGATGAAAGTATTAAAACTACTCAGATGATTTAACGAATTTAATTTGCTACATAAATGTTCAAACTCATCCATGCATGCCCAAGAGTTAGTCAGCTTCTTACCTGTGTCTGTGTTGCATGTGTGGATGTGCAGATAACTCACCTGGGTGTGGAGACCACAGGGTGACGTTACATGTCTGCTTCTATTGCTCTCTATTTGAGTTTCTATTTGGTATCTCTCAGTGGACTTGGAGTTCACCTTGGCTGGCAAACTCCTGAGCTGTCTCTGCACATGCCCCTCCAGTGCGGGGTTACAACTATGTGCCTTACCTGACTTTTACAGAAGTACTGGGGATCCAAACCCAGATCCTCATGTTTGTGCAGGAAGCACTTTACAACTGAACCCCAGCCCCAGCTTTATCACATTGGCAAGTACAAATTAGGAAGGCTGTGGTCTAACCCTGTAATTTTATGTTTAAATTATTAACAGAGGGGCTGGAAAGTTGGCTCAGCAGTCAAGAGCACTAGCTGCTCTTCCAGAGGACCAGTTAGATCTCAATGTTCACACTGTAGCTCACAACTGTCTCTAAGTACAGTTCCAGGGATCTGACGCCCTATTTTGGCCTCTGCAGGCACCAGGGATGCACACTATGTACAGACATATATGCAAGCAGACCACCCATCCACATAGAAAGTCAACAGAGATCTTTAAGTGCTGAGAAATCAATTCTTACTACATGAAGTTCTATAAGAAAAAAAAAACAAGTATTTTCTCCCTAGAGGAATAATGTCTTTTAATCAGATCTTTGGTTTAGTCTTTTGCAATTTAAAAAAAATCAAAATAAATGCAAAAGTCTATTTCAAAATTTGCAAAGAGAAGAGTGAATCGGGTGCTTAACTGTTCAACATTCTCTCACATGTACAGTGAAGCAGAGTCTAAATTGGAATAAGGGAATGAGCTGGAAAAAAAAAGTATGAGAACACCAAAAATAAAAATAACAGAATAAAATGCTGAAACATGCAAGTACAATTAGTTTGTTAACTTTAAAGAAAGGATGCCTTGCCAATGGCATCTGGTACCTCCCAATCGGTGACTGACTCATGCAGCTGGGCATTTCAAGAAAAGAATTGCAATTCCCACTCAACCTCTCTCTAAAGAGATCAAATTATAAAAGGTAAGGTTCTACTTCTGAATGTGGGATTGAGCTTTACATGGGAAGAACAAACTAAAGCCTAACACAGGAATACTTGAGAAAGATGAGTAATTGTTGAAAAGCAAACAGTGAAGGTTGCCAAAGAAACACACTGTGAACTTGGACGGCGGTTCCCTAAGGGTCTGCAGGCCTTTTCTGTGAATGCTTCTGACTTTGTTCACTTTCACTGGCTACTGTTCAGCTTTGCAGCCACAGAAATATGTAAACGAGCGAGACTGTTTGGATGGAACTTTATTTGCGGACACTGCAATCTGCAGTGAACATAATTAGGAAATACGACACAAAGACTGCTCTTCCACTACTCCCGTCTCAACCAGTTAAAAACGAGAATTCAGCCTCGGCTTAGAAGATGTACAAAAGTGGCCAATGACCTAGAATTGGCTCAAGGGTCACAGTTTGTGGAACCCTACCATTCCAACATGTAAAACCCCGTCTCTTTCTTGTTACAGAAATAAAAAATCCCCTGTTGCTGCTGTAGCCACCAATGTACGCACTACCCCTAAAACTTTATGCCATTATCAAGCAGTTGATTTTCTAATTTTACAGTATAATTAAAAATAATTTAAGCTGGGCAGTGGTGACATATGCCTTTAGTCCCAGCATTCAGGAGGCAGAGGCAGGCGTAGCTCTTTGAGTTCGAGGTCAGCCTGGTCTACAGAGTGAGTTCCAGAATGGCCAGGGCTACACAGAGAAACCATGTCTCAAAAAACAACAAACAAACAAACAATTAAATTTATGCATATGAGTGTGTGTCTGAGTGTACTATATGTGCACTGTTGTGCATGCAGGTGTCCACAGGGAACAAAAGAGGAAGTTAGATCCCCTGGCAACCCAACTACTCTTAGCTGCTGAGTCATCCTCTTTAGCCCACTGCACAACATTCTCACTAACAACGAATAATTTTATTGAAACAAATGAACACTCAGGAAGCACAGACAGGCAGATCTCTGTGAGTTCAAGGCCTGCCTGGTCTACAAAGTACCAGGACAGCTAGTGTTATTACACAGAGAAATCCTGTTTCAAAACAAAACAAAACAAAACTTGGACCTGATTTTATTTGGACATCACAGAGTAGAGGGTCTTCTGAGCTGGTGTTTGAGCTCTATGAAGACCAAGTCTGACACTCTTAACTGACTCCATCCATAAATTATCAAGCTCGTCCTGGTGACTGGGATGTTTGACTGTAGCAAATGCTTCACTTCCTTTTGGCTTTGTGATTCCAGTGGCTGCATGCAATCTTCTGTAGCTCTAAATAGCTCAGAGGTTTAGTTCATTATCGTCATGGCAGGAAGCATGGCAGTGTGAAGGCAGACTTGGTGCTGGAAAAGGAGCTGAGAGTTCTTACATTTTGACCATCAGGCAACAGGAAATGGTCTGAGACACTGGGCCATGTCACTGCAACTTTAAAGTGACTCTGCTGAATAAGATACCTCAGGGCTGGGGATGGAGGTGAGCAGCAGAGCACCTGCTTGGACTACACAGGGCCTTGGGCTCAAGGAATACAGCATTGCAGACAGACAGCAGAAACAACAATGAACTCCTTAACATTAATTAAAGTTAAACTTATTTAGTGTTTGTGTGTGTGCATACATGTGCACCCCTCAGCACATATGTGGCAGCCATGCATCTACCATGTAGATCCTCAGACTCGGAGGCAAGCATTGAACCCTCTCATCAGTCCAACACAACAAACTTCTACAGGTGATTGACTTCATCATCCTTGACTAGTCCTACAGGTCACTTGATATTAAAATGTGTTAATGCTGGAGTGTTGAGGGTTTTGTTTGTTTGTTTGTTCTGTACTGGGAATAAAACCAGGGCCTCCCACACGCTTGCTGAGCAAGCACTTTCCCGCTGGGTCACAGCACTAGGCTAAACTGTATTTTTTATTTCTTTCTTTCCTTTTCTTTTTTTGAGACAGGTCTCCCCATGAATTGCCCCATGTAGCCAGGCCTGAAACTTGCTCTGTAGACCAGGCTGGCCTCGAACTCAGAGATCCATAGGCCTCTGCCTCTCAAGTGCTGGGATTAAAGTGTCACTATGCCCTTCTTTTATTTCTCTTTTAAATTCTTTTTTAGATTTTATTTATTTTTATTTGCTGTGTATGGTGGTTTGCTCCCACACATGTCTGTGTATCATGTGCGTGCAGTGCCCACTGAGGCCACAAGAGTGACAACTGGATCAAGTGGAACTGGAGTTACAGAAAGCTGTTAGCCGCCATGGGGTGGAACTGAAACCCAGTCCTCTGGAAAAGCAGCCAGTGCTCCTAACCATTGAGCCACTTCTCCAGTCTCTGGTATCACATCCTCCCCCCTCATTTGTTTGTTGGTGGTGGTTTAGGCAGGGTCTCTTTATATAGCTCTGGATGTCCTGGATCTCATTATGCTGACTAGGCAGGCCTTCAGTTCACAGAGATCCACTTGCCTCTGTCTCCATAGTGCTGGCATTAAAGGTATGCACTACCACACCCAGTTTCATATTTCTTTTGTTTGCTTGTTTGTTTTATTTTTTCGAGACAGGGTTTCTCTGTGTAGCTTTGGTGCCTGTCCTGGATCTTGCTCTGTAGACCAAGCTGAACTCGAACTCACAGAGATCCGCCTGGCCCTGCCTCCCGAGTGCTGGGATTAAAGGTATGTGCCACCACCGCCCAGCTTCATATTTCTTAAAACAAGGCAACTTTACCCTTTGCAATCAAAGCAAATGATAAATAATTTCCACTTTGAAAAAAGTCATAATTTTAGTTGAATAGCTGCTGTAAATTGTGGCACATCATCCTGTAAAATATTAGGAAGCTATTTAATAGTCATTCCCCTTGTCTTAATTATCAGGCTAACCCAAATGGAATTTATCACAGCCTGTTAGACAAATCCAATTACAGCTGTCTCTCTGTATCTGCAAGGGACGAGTTTCAAATCTGCATAAGAGAAAGTCCCTTATAAAACCTACGCATAGCTTCCCAGATACTTTAAGTAATCTCTAGACTGCTTATAATATCTAGTGCAGTATAAATGCTACACAAACAGCTGTTCTAGTTTATTGCTTTGGGAATAATTGTAAGAAAAATATTTAGTGCACACAAATACTTTAAAAATATGTTTTTGATCTATGGTTGGCTGAATTAACAGACTCTGAACACGTGAATATGAAGGGTATGTTCAATTTTCTTTGTTTTCTATAACTGACTGGAAGAAGATAGGTAGTCAGAGCCGGCTCTGAGACTGAATACTCTAGTCTCCCGATAGATTACAGGTTTTCTAAAATCAGATTATGGGCTTTATCCTGGAGCTGAATGGGCTGGTAGAGACATGGATCCCAGGTTGCTTATCAGCTGAATGAACTTTGAGGGGCAAAGTGATTGCTAGTCCTAAGCATAAAATCCAAGCCAGCAACATGGAAAAGGGTTGACAGGGAGTTTCTGCAAGTTTCAACAGTTAGAAATACACCCTAAAGCCCAGACCCACCCTTTTTCTGGAATACAGAGTATTTTGAGAGAAGATACTGTTTTGCCTCAGGATTCTAGGTAATTCCACCTGCCATGGCATATGCCAACAAAGATCTGTGATTGACTCCTCTGCTCTGTCTTCTTCAGATCTGGATTCCTGATCTGTCCTACAGGCAAACTCCAGATGGAACTTCGTGACTGCAGCCTTCCATTTCATTCTCCTCTTCAGAAGTCTCTGACACTGTAAACGGGAACTTGCCCGAGCTTGCTCATTAGAAGACTACATTCTACCTCTAAAAATAATTAAGAAGTGCTGTTCTTTCTCCTTCACACAACACTACGGCAGCTGCTGGGACAAGAGGCTCTCACTGGGTCACACATCCATGAGCCATCCCTGTCTCTCCCATGTTCCCTGTCTCTCCCATTGTGGGGCAAAGGCACACAGAGTTGGAAACAAATGGCTGGGTCTGGAAGTTTAGGGGAAGGCAAGGAGGCACCGGCAGTCTCATTCATGGCTGTCAAAATGCACATTTCTGAAGGAAAATCTTGCCCTAAAAATGGAGAGTCTTAAAAGCACACATGTACTCTAACCTAATCATTTCTCCCCTAGGAGCCAATTCTGAGAAATGAATCAAAGGTTCACCTAAGGGAATGAATAGAAAAATCAGCAGCGTTCTCCTTGTAATCAGAAGCAAACTGGCAACAGCCTAATTAGAGAATTTCTCCCTAAGATAACAAAATAAAATCACAGTCCATTGAGGTTATTGATTATAATACAACTGTTAATCACTGTATTTTCAGGAAAGTAATGACATAAAAAGATACTCATGAACCAGCACACATCTGTAGCCTAAGAAGTGGATAGCTTGAGCCCAAGAGTTCAAGGCTAGCCTGGGCAACACTAAAAAAAGAGAGTGAGAGAAAGCAAGCCAGGAAGGAAGAAAGAAAACAGGCCGTCATGATGACTCCAAGGTAAAGGTGTTTGCCACTAAGCCTGACAACCCTGAGACCTACATGCTGAAAGAAGATAATGGGCTACTATACACTGTCCTCTACACATGTGCGTGCGCGCGCGCGCATGCGCGCGCGCGCGCGCGCGCGCACACACACACACACAGAGATACATCACAGAATAAATAAAAATTAAAAAGGAAAAGTGCTCACGAATAATGTTAAATGAAAACAAAAATATACATATGAATATAATTCTAAGAAAAGAAATCTTTAAAAGCTGATCTGATGGCTGGTACCCTAGCTCATGCATACAAGAAGCCCTAGGTCTAGTCCTTAGCATTTATTACGAAAGTACAATTTTAATAGAATTTTAAACCAAGAGCGGTTACTTCTAGTTGGCAAATGATGGATGAGTTTTCTTTTTCATACTTTCAGATATTTTCAAAATGACTTGAAATGACCATGTGTTACTATGTAATCAGAGGATTGGAAAGATCTATTTATACATTTTAAAATAAATAATAAATTAGTCTAGGCTTCAGCCTTTAGCTCTGACCACATTAATGTTCCCAAATTATATTAGTATAAACACTTATGGAGCTGAGCCACAACCATGCTGACCAGATCATACTTGGCAGGGGGTGTGTATGCACATATATGTGTGCACGTATGTCTATGAGTGTGTCTGTGTGTTTCTGTATGTATGTTTCTTATGTGTCTGTGAGTGTATGTGTGTATAGGGGCATGTATGTCATGATACCTGTGTTGAGGTCACAGGACAACCTTAGGGTCAGTCTTAATATTCTGGCCCGCCTCTTGGTGCTGCCCTGCATCCTGACGTAAAAGCCTCATTTTGAGGAAAAATCCCTCCCCTTCCTCTCTCTCTTCCCACGAGGAATGCACCCCCAGCCCTCCTCTCTCTCTTCCACTATCTTCCTCTCTCTCCTCTTTGCTATCTTTCTCTTCGTCTCTCTATTCTAATAAACCATTTCCCCATGGATGCAGCATCTGCGTCATGAATGACCGTCTTCTGCTGCCCCCGCCCGCCATGTTGCCACGTTTCCCTGCACTCGTGGGACACCCTCGGGGTCCCCGTGCATACTCATAACACTGATGTTAGTGACTCGACAGAGGTCCTCCTGCCTGCCGCATTTCTCCTGCTGACTGGCAGTCTGAGACACCAGGAGCCCTGGAACCTTCAACACTCACTTCATCCCACCCTGGCATCATCAGAAAGCCTACCTTTTGGCCATTTTTTCACAACTGAGGATTCTCTCGTCTCTCAATTGTGGTGCCGGCACCACGTGTCTTTCAGGCTTTAAGCCCTTGGGCCCCCATCCCTATTCGATGGCATATGGAGACGGCCTGTGCCCACTCAATTCCACAGCCCACATCCTTTGTTACGACGGTCCACCGGCTGTCTTGCGCCATTGTTCATTAGCCCTCGCTGACCCTCTGGGACACCGGAGGTCAGTCTGCTGGGCTTTACACCTCACGGTGGGAAATGCGCCTATGGCCCCCCCGTCCCACCACTGCCGCAGACCTATGGCTTGGGATTGTTCCTCTGTGGCTGCTCACACCATACTGCAGCCTGGGGCGGCTCTCTCTCCCGCCCAGCGGCACTGCTACTCTGTTTCCTGGTCCCCTCCACAGCACCGCCTCCGAGCTCCAATTCATTAACTATAAAAGTTTCCCAGAAAAACTTTTCTCCGTCTTTATTTCACAAGTCTATTTCCTATGTGTGAATGGAATGTATGATTGCTATGGCCATCTATATTTCTTTCTGACTGACTTTTAAATGCTTCAATTTATCTGTTCCTTATTTTATTTTGGAAAAAAAAAACCCACATGAACTCGTGGTCAGGTGCTATATTTGATAGGGGCGATCATGTAGTCAGGTGGTGTCATCTTAAATAAGGGCAATCATGTGGTCAAGCCACCATCTTAAATAAGGTCAAAACAGACAGGTCATATGGTCTCACCACCATCTTTACTAAGGGCAAAAAGTCACTCCCTGTCCATGGCTCAGAGTATGGGCAGGGGATCCAGCGCTCAGGCTGTCTGTACAGGGGAGAGGTCAGGAAACTGCCTTGCTCCATGCATTGTTTTATGGGCCTGGTGTTCCTCAGTGGCTGCTCTCAGGCTTGAGCAGGCGGTGCCCAGAGACCTATCCTCCCCACATGCTGTCGATATAGCCAACTTGCCAGCCCATTTCATTGCCTGACTCAGTTGTGGGTGGGGGCAGCATGCTCCTATGCCAGGATAATGTAGCAATAGTAATGCTTAAGAGATTTTAAATCTTTTTAAAATGCCATGTACTTTATTTTGGACACATTGCAAGAAGACATTTGAGAGATCTTGAACCTTTCCTTGGGAGCAGTTTTTAGGAAATAATTCAGGATATAAATACCAGTTTATACATACGTCTTAATGCAAATCTGTAATTCTGCTAGGACTCAAGGGTTATGAGTCTACTTCTGCTGTTTTGCAGATACTCATTGTCTGCTCTTCTACAATATGGATTTCAGTACTGACTGATAATACTAATTTATCTAAAACCTTTTATAAAGTAAAATTCATATAAGCCCCAGAGGGTCCAAAGAAGCCACTGGATCCACTCCACAGAGGTCAAGCTAGCTCCAGATAAATGAGTTTCCTCACATGTCTATTCCTGAGGATGGTATTTCTCTCCCTCCTGGTCTCCCTTTCCCAATCACTAAGACCATGGGCCAAAAGGCTCCAGATAAATTCATGCATTTTAACTCTGGTCTCTAGTCTGTATCTCAGCAGGCTGGCAGAAACATTGCAGCAGCAGTTGGGGACCACAACCTGCAGTGCTTTCCCTGCTACGGATGCTGGCAGAGATGCTTGTCTGTGTGATGTGGACCAGCCCAGCCAAACACAATTACTTCTTTCTCTACGGTTAGGTCAGATGACCACATGCCTGGGTTCCCTCCTTACTTTTAACTAGCCAGAGTGCTGACCACCTGTGCCACGTTTCAGCTTGAAGCAGCTATGGAGAATATGT
The DNA here is from genome assembly GCA_902168405.1 of Peromyscus aztecus. Taxonomy (NCBI): domain Eukaryota; kingdom Metazoa; phylum Chordata; class Mammalia; order Rodentia; family Cricetidae; genus Peromyscus; species Peromyscus aztecus. The sequence goes on along the minus strand of CABHPQ010173149.1, from coordinate 60,095 downwards.
CGTCCTGTGCTGCAGGCCGCAGGAATATATCATAAGACCTCAGCTGGTTATAGCAAAGTCACTACCTGGAGGGATCAGGGAATTCCTCCAGAGGAAGCCAAATTCCAAGGAGTTTTTGGTGTTATTTGGCTTGTTATATATCAGCTGTCTTCTGTTATGAAAATCATGTGTGCCTTCATAGTTTTCCCAATTGATTTTTCCCTAAAAAGTGCTAACAGTGTGGACTGATCATTCTCTGGACATACACATTCCAGCTATTTGGAGAACAGCCTCAGGAAAGGCTTTCTCTGGAATCAGGTATCTCCCTTAGCCACCTTCAAGGACTAACAGTGATAACAGCCCACATGCAAGTCTCCTGATTTAATGCCACAAGGAGACACCAAGGTCAGGTGGACGTTAAGTAGTAATAGCTTTACACAATTTAGCTCGCCCCCTCCCTTCTTAGACTGGGACTTCCAGGGCACTGGACAGAGAAGAGAAAAGAGAATGGAAGAACTAGACGGGTAAGAACTTGAGAGGAACAAACTGAGATGGGGAAGAACTAGATTGAAGGGCTAGAAGAGAGTACTAGAGGGACGAGATGGAAGATGAGGAAGAGCCAGATGAGAGAGGAGGAGATGGGAGAGGAGCTGATATGGGAAAGAACTAGATGAAGGAATTAAGATAAAACCTGGAGAGGTCAACAGATAAATGTAGAGAGAAATTGGGCAAGAAGGGAGCTAAAAATGAGAGCAGAGAATAAGCTTGTAGAGAGAGAACTGACAGAATAATGAAGTGTATGGACTAAGGAATTTCGTGTACATAGATTCATTTCCTTTCTTCAAAGATTAATTATCAGCTGGCTGCAGATTCTTCCCGGACCCTGGGAGGGGACTATCGAGGGGCTGGACCCCCATAGTCCCCGACAGTCCTGTGCTTCCTGTTCCCAGGACAGGCTGGAGGGCTAGGTTAAGGATGGAACCCCTGGCATAGAGTCCTCCAAGAGGGTCTTTTCTCAGAGTTGGGTCACACCCTGACTCACAAGCCCCCTCTCCTGTTCCCATTCGGCCTTCAGATCTTTCCCCGTCACTCTTCTTTGCCTTTTCAGGAGACAGCTTAAGAAATAATTATTTCAAACCAAAAAAAAAAAAAAAAATGCTGGGTGGTGGTGGCGCACGCCTTTAATCCCAGTACTTGGAGGCAGAGGCAGGCGGATCTTTGTGAGTTCAAGGCCAGCCTGGTCTACAGAGCGAGATCCAGGAAAGGCGCAAAGCTACACAGAGAAGCACTGTCTTGAAAAACAACAACAACAACAAAAAAGAAATAATTATTTCTACATAAGTCATTCAGGACTGTAGTCTGGCTGTACTTAGGGATCAGAATTACAGCTACAGGGCATTAAAAGTGGTGGTGGATTCAGATGTCACTGCCAATGGTTAAAGAATGTCTCTCCTTGCTCAGGATCTATTCAGGTTTAAGAATGTAGGCCTCCTTGTCCTTGCTGACTTCACTGGGCTGTGACCAACTGGGAAACCTGTATATTCAGATTTAATTTATATATATGCTCTTAAAGTTATATATATATGCTTTCAAAGTTATATATATATACATTTAACAGATTTTGTTCCCCAGTCCTCAAACACCTTTAGAGATCTAAGAATACGGCATTTAATATAAAAGCTTTGGATGATAAAGAGACATGTCAGCTCCTGGCAGCATCCTGTATCTCCTCCAAGAAGACGGACGGCCACAGAAGAACTTCCACCCGGAAGCTCATGGCAAGGCTGGCCACGCAGTGAAAAGCTGACATCCTGTCCAGACTGAATAAGAGGAGCAACAGGGATCAACTGTCCTCTCTGCCAAGACAGGTAGGATGACCTCCCCAAATTTCTACTCCACAGAAGAAATCTGTCAGATCTTCTGGGCCTATCAGCTGAACAAGTGCTGCCTTTGGGCTTCTGCCCCCACAACGACCACGGAGAGACTTGGAATTGCTACCTAGGTAGCTGGAAAGCTGTCTCACTTCTTCTTAAATTTATCCTTCTCTCTCTCTTCTCTCCCTCGTTCCTATCTTTCTCTTCGTCTCTCTATTATAACAAACCATTTCTGCACAGCTACAGCATCTGGGTCATGAATGACTGTCCACTGCTGCCCTGCCACCATGCCCACATGGCGTGGGTCGCCCGCCAGCCTGTTGCTGCATCTGCCCAGCATGCCAGGATGTTTCCCTGCACACGAGGGATACCCTCTGGGTGCCCCGCAAATATATCATAACAGTCAGTCCTCATCCTCCATCTTGTTGGAGAGAGGGTATCTTGCTTACCACTGAGTAAGGCAAGCTGCTGGCCTGTGAGCTGCCAGGCATGCTCCTGTTCCCACTCCCATCTTACTGTGGAAGTACCACTGTTACAGACACACCATTGCATCTGATTTTATGTGGGTTCTGGAAATGAAACTCGGCTCCTCAAACATGTGTGGCAAGAACTTCTAGTCACTGAACTCCTCAACCCAAAAAACATGAGTCCTAAAGCCAAGTGTGTTGAGTGCATGTCTGTAATCCCAGCACTTGGGAGGCAGAGCAGAAGGATAAGACGTCCAGAGCCTGCCTTGGCTACATAGTGAGCTTGAGGCCAACCTTAGTTGTGAGGTTTTGAGATCTTGTCTCAAAAAAAAAAAAAAAAAAAAAAAGCAAAGAACAAAAACAAACAAAACCAAGTGAATTCTAATCTTTAACTAGGTCTTATTGCAGCCGAAATCTATAAATGACCAGGCTGATACCCTATTATTCACACTTCCTCCCACCTTTTCACCTTAAGCCTCTGCTGTGAGGGGAAAACTCTCTGAACTACCATACTAAAGTTATGTTCCCCAGACCAACCAGATGTGCTGTGCTAAAAACAAAACAAGAAACAAACAAACAGAACAATAACAACACACACACACACACACACACACACACACACACACACACACACGTCTCTGGTGCACACTTCCACATTCTCCTACCTCTCAAGAAGAAACAGGACAAACAAGACAGTTTCTTCTGTGTCCCCATAAGGCCGGGGGCAGGTCTCTCCCACCTCTTACTGTCACCTGTAGCTGGACTATAAGCTCCCTGCTCCAACCTCTGGCTGCCCATAGATCTACCATTAAGTGGCTACTCAATAAATGTCTGAGTTTGCATGTCTGTCTCTCTGTCTCCCTCCTTGTCCCCCACCCCAAGATTTTGCTATGTAGCCCAGGCTGGCCTTGAACTCCTGACCCTCCTGCTTCAGGGTTCTCAGTTCTAAGTACAGGTACATCCCTCCAAAGTTACCTCAGTAAATGTCTTTGAACTGAACTATGATGCCCTCATTCCCAAGATGAAGTGGGCGGGGAAGATATTCAAGATAAAGAATTTTGACCATTATTAGAAAGGACAGGCAAAGTGGAATTTGTGGTTCCAAACTTGACAAAAACTAAATTCAAATTCAGAGTGGTTGGATGTCACTATAGGCAGAACTGTTAACAGTTTTCTGACCCATCAAAGATTTCTGACCCAAGCTTTAAATAGGAGTCACATACAAATAAAAAAGCAGCCAGGTAGTGGTGGCACATGCCTTTAGTCCTAGCACTTGGGAGGCAGAGGAAGGAGGATCTCTGTAAATTGGAGGCCAGCCTGGTCTACAGAGTGAGTTCCAGGACACCAAAGGCTATACAAGGAAACCTTGTCTCAAAAAACAAAAGAGTAAACAAACAACAGCAACAACAAAATACAAATAAAAAGCAACTTCAGGTGGTCTACAAAGTTCCAAGACAGCCGGATCTGTTACACAGAGAAACACTGTCTCGAAAAACCAACCAACCAACCAGAAAAAGCAACTTTGGGGTAATGAGTATAATTCAGTTGTCAAGAGTGTACTTAGCTTGTGTGAGGTCCTGGGTTCAATCCCTAGCATCAAACCCAAAAACTCAACCAAACAAATTAAAAACAAAACAAAACAAAACAACAACAATAAAAACCCCTTTATTTTCACACATTCCTTAACATGAGAAATAAATGTCAAGTACATGAAATACCCCCCACACAGGAGTGTTTAGGAGTCCAACTTAGGGCCATCAAAGACGGCCAGGAAGACAGGCTGAAGCAAAGCTACAGCTCCTTCAAAGGGGGCCACAGGCTCTAAAAGCAGGGAGCAGCAAGCCAGCCTTTCAACATGGGAGGGGCAACTCCGCAGGAGGGCCCTTGCCTGGCACCGCACAGGCTATGGGCTTGACCCTCACAAGCCATATCGAAAGGGAAAAGGTGCTAATATGATTGGTAGAAAACAGATGAAACCTGCTGCGTAAGAAATTCTCACATGTAAGAGAGTTTATAGATGTTTATAGAAAGAAATTAATCATTTTTAAAAGATTTATTTTTAAAATTATGTTTCTCTCTCTCTCTCTCTCTCTCTCTCTCTCTCTCTCTCTGTGTGTGTGTGTGTGTGTGTGTTCGTGTTCCTGTGCACGTGCACATAAGTGCAGGTGCTTCTGCAGGCCAGAGGCATCAGCTCTCCCTGGAGCTGAGCTTACAGGCAGTTGTGAGCTGCCTGATATGGGTGCGAGGAATCAAACCCCGGTCCTTGGGAAGAGCAGTACGTGCTTCTACCTGCTAAGCCATTTCTCTAGCCCCCAGGGATGAATAATTTTTTATGAAAGAGTAATTAAGCCTAATAACTGGAAATGCAACTTAGGTTGTGAGACAGGTTGGCATTTATTTTACGTGGGGTACCAGAAAGACCTCCTAGGTTGAGGAGCAGACCGTTGGGGTATGTCATTCATACAAATATGCCCCTGGAATTTACACAGCTGTGAGCAACCTGCAGAATGAGTGTTGCATCCAGTGGTTGGCTGGTTGTTATTTTTTGAGGCAGGGTCTCATGAAGTCCATGCTGGCTTCAAATTCACTATGCAATGGAGGATAGCCTGGATCTCCAGATCCCCATCTACCTTCCCAGCGCCAGGATTACAGCGAGTGTCACCACACCCAGTTTAATGTCTTACATTTTCCTAGTTTGTTGTTTTAAATGCAATGGTGCATAATAGCCCACAGGTTATTGTCAGTATCAACACTGGACCACACAAGAGGAAACAGATGGAAAAACATTTGGGATGATTGGTAACTTAACAATGTGTTAAGATTACATTTCTAAAAGTTAAAAAGAAATTAAATAGTTCCTTTAAACAGACAGACTAAGCCAAAATTCTACCATAATGCTCTCTACATCAAAAGGAAGAGATAAAGATACATACATTCATATTTAAATAGTCACGGTTTGGGAGACATCTATATACGAGAGAAGTCATAAAGGGAAAGACAGATTTACCTGCACCAAACAAACAGAAAATAACCCCACAATTCTGTTTCAGAAACAAAACTAAAATATTAACAACAGAAGCAGAAAGTATCTACAATATAAACATCATTAATTCAAGATCTTTAAATGCACAGATTTTAAAAAATGAAATAGTAGGGCTGGAGAGATGGCTCGACAGTTAGAAGTACATACTACTCTTACAGAGGACCTGGGTCCAGTTCCCAGCACTCACATCAGGTGGCTTACTACCACCTGTGACTCCAGGGTCAGGGGATCCAATGCCTCTGTTCTCCAAAGCACCTATACCCTCACACACAAAATTAAAAACAATAAAAATAAACCCTTTTAAAAATAAAATCTGCCAGGCGGTGGTGGCGCATGTCTTTAATCCCAGCACTCGGGAGGCAGAGGCAGGCAGATCTCTGTGAGTTTGAGGCCAGCCTGGTCTATAAAGCGAGTTCCAGGACAGGCTGCAAAGCTACACAAAGAAACCCTGTCTTGATAAACAAACAAATAGAAATCCTAGATGGGCAATGATGGCAAACACCATCATTTAACTTTAATCTTAGCACTCAGGAAGCAGAGGCAGGCGGATCACTCTAAGTTTGAAGCTAGCCTGATCTACAAAGTGAGTTCCAGGACAGCCAAGTCTATACAGAGAAACTCTGTCTCAAAAAACCAAAACACATAAATAAATAAATAAATAAATAAACAAACAAACAAATAAATAAGTAAATAAATAAATAAATTTAAAGATTTAAAAATTAAAAAAAAATGAAATCCTGTCTTGGTGTGATGATATACATATATAATCCTAACATTTGAGAGGTTGAGCAGGGATATTGCAAGTTTGAGGCCAGCCTGGGCTATAGAGCAGGACTTGTCTAAAAAAAGTTATACCCATAAAGTCTCACCAACATGACTTCCTAAACATGAGCTGAACAAGAACAACAGACAAGCTAAACTGGACAGGGAAAGATCGCAGGGCCTCAACCCTACACAAAGATCCATAGGCAACACAGGACTGCTGAGAGGAAGAACAGTCTTCCCCAGGGAAGAGCACACCAACTGGTTGTCCAATGGCAAATGGTCAGCCCTGAAAACACACACACAAGTAACATTATACAGACTGAGAAGGATACATTTAGGAATATATACATATTCATATACATATATGCATGCAACAACAATTAATGGAAAAAAGAGGCCATGAATTTGAAAGAGAGCAAAGGGGTATATGGGAGGGTTTAAAGGGAGAAAAGGGAAGGGGAATAGTGTAATTATAATCTCAAAAAATAACAGAAGTAATAAAAAAAATGTCAAAAAACAAACAAACAAAAAAATAGCCCCTATGAAACAATGTATCTAGGTAAGGTTATCCATGATTATTAAACCCATGGCAGTCAACAGGTTTATAACAAATAGGTCCCATTGGAAAGACCAGAATCAGGCTCAGCATCACTAAGAGTGAGATGAGCTGACAACCGTGTGCCCCTTAATCACGGCAAGAGGGAAATGCAGTGCACAGCACAGCTTAGAAAGTATGTTTGCACTTCCAGATTTAATCTAAGTTCACCAGTGTCTGGCTCTCCCGGCTTACTAGAAACAGGCAGATTTAATAACATCAGAATGAGGCTCAAGGACAATCAAAGTAAACTGAAAATGATAAAAAATTCAGAAGACTGCTTATCTTGGGGTGGACACAGACTAGAAAGGGAGGGCAGAAGGAAGCTTTTGGGGTTACTGGGAGTTTCTGATTTGAATAGCCATCAGTGCACTGAGTGCCATAAAATTACTCTTGACAACAGTGCACTATAAATGCTGTTGATTATATAGAATACCTTGAGGGTTTTTGTTTTGTCTTGTTTTTGTTTGCTTTGCCTTTGATTTTGGAGATAGGGTCTCACTATGTGGCCCTGGCTAGCCTAGAACTTAGTATGTGGACCATACTGGTCTTGAACTCACCACATCCAGCCCAAGTTTTAAAAACAGAAAGAGAAATGAACTCTTGTTGATTTTCCACCACCACCTCGTAGAGCTAGGAGCCAGGGACGAGGCCAAGAGCAGGTGGCCCTGTACTGAACCCAAGCGCCTTCCCCGCCACGGCCACTGCACACAGGAGGCTGGGAAGGAGCAAGGCCCAGGCACTGCAGCTGGGGTGTGCACAGGCAAGCTTCATCGTGCTGGCGTTCACTTGAGTAAGCCCTCTTTCCCTTTAAAGACGTGAAGTCATTTCCTCTCTGCACCCAGCACACTGGCACGCGTGACTGCACCTCATCCGAGAAGCTGAGGACCAGAGCCTTTCAGATTTTGTAATTTTCTGAACTTTGTAGTATTTGAATATGCATAGGTATAAACACAAAATTCATTTCTGTTTTGTGTACCATTTGTATGCATAAACTGAAAGTAATTTTATTTAAAATGTTTTTTGACTAAAACCAAGTTTCGTAGTATGGAATTTTCCAGTTATGACATCATAACAAATACACGAAAAGTTGAGACTTTGGACCATTTGGGATTTCAAATTTTCAGATTATGGATGCTGCCCCATGATGTGAATGAGACAGCTAAAGCTGTGACTGGCCAAGACGAGTGGCGCACGTCTCTAACCCCAGCACTCGGGAGGCAGAGGCAGGTGCATCTCTGAGTTTGAGGCCAGCCTGGTCTACAGATTGAGATCCAAGGCAGCCAGGGCTACATAGGAGGAGTTTTAAAAAACCCAAACAAGGGGCTGGAGAGATGGCTCAGAGGTTAAGAGCACTGACTGATCTTCCAGAGGTCCTGAGTTCAATTCCCAGCAACCACATGGTGGCTCACAACCATCTGTAATGAGATCTGGTGCCCTCTTCTGGCACACAGGCATACATGGAGACAGAACACTGTATACATAATAAATAAATAAACCAAAAAAAAAAAAAAACCATTTATTAAAAAAAAAAAAAAAAAAAAAAAACCCAAACAAGCAAACAAAAGCTACGACTGTGCTTGAGGCTAGAAACTCAGAAGAGTGAGCTGCAGAGAGAGAGGTGTAAGAATCCACGGGATGTGCCTTGAAATGACAGGACTGCCTGGGAAGCGACGTTAACTACAATCACGTGAAGAGGAGTGGAGCCTGTCCCTAAGCAGCGCATCCTTTATCCTTACCTCCACGCTCACCCCAGGAAATGACCTGGCTGCCTGATGTGGTCTGAGCTACCCCTCCAGTGCCCACTTTATGTTTCTGTTTTTGACTGTTTTTGCAGTATTAGGGATTGAACCCAAGCCCTCACAGTTTAGGCAAGCACTCTACCACTGAGCTACATCCCCTATCCCTCTTTTAACTTTTGAGATAGGGTCTCACTAAGTTGCCCAGGTTGTTCGTGAACGCATTCTGTAAGCCAGGCAGGACTTGAACTGTGGTCCTCCACCTCAGCCTCCTAAGTAGCTGGGATCACAGGCCTGCACCACTAGGCCCATCGCTCCCCTTTACTTTCATTATTCACATCATGACCTTATGTCGTAGGAAGGTCCTCCTCTCTATGTGTGGACACTGAAGCACCAAGAAGTGGAGAGATATCCCATGACCACTCAACTAGCCAGAAGCAGCTCAGCATTTGAATCCAGGAAACCCACATCCACAGGCCATGCAACAATCACAACTCAGCTTATAGGCAGAGAGCACCTTCTTCAAGTTGGTGGTTCAGCTCTTAGCACCACCAGTCACTGGCGAAGGAATCCTGGACAAGCTGCTGAAGGTGTCTGAAGCCCAGTTTCATATACATCATGGGTCTAACAGCAACTTGCTTCAAGGATTTGTTGGGCATGGTGGAGTGTACCTATAATCCTAGCACTGTAGAGGCTGAGGCAGTAGATTATGAAATGGAGGCCTGCCTAGACTGGACAGCGTATCTCAGGGCCAGCCTGGCTTGCATAATAAGAGCGCATTCGAACCATACAGATCCCAGGAAAACAGCTCTTGGGGAGGGAAACTAAGCAGCTATAGGAAAACGAACAATCTTCTCATTGGTTTACTTGCTGAATATATGCTCAATCCCCAAACAGTTGGTCACCACCCCTGATCTGCTCTCACCTACTAGTAGAATGAGCCTTCCAGTGGACAAAGATTTTAAAACCACACTGCTGTGTTTCAGAGGGATGGAATAAAAAATAAAAACAAACCAAGAACTCACCTAATGCTCTGACAATTCGCATCAGGACCTCCCCAACTTTCATTCTGGTCTCTGGAGTGTGCTTGTCTTTGCCACTATCGTATTTGGCCAACAGGTCAACCAAGATTTCTTCAGGGTACACATCTGAGAGAAGGGCCACCCCTGGGGTTCAAAACAGAAAGAAAGAATTCATTATTTAGGACAGAAAGTCAAGTAAATCTAGATATCATAACGGGTGAAGACAAAGATTTATTTATTTTTACATCTATTAATTTGTGTGTATGTGTGTGTGTGTGTGTGTGTGTGTGTGTGTGTGTGTGTGTGTGTGT